>PVKU01008215.1:0-76479 GCA_004027475.1 Anoura caudifer
CATGCAGCTTTCTTCATTTCACTTATTGTAGCCTTCATTTTTTCATCTAATTTGTGAGCAAAATCAACCAAATCTGTAAGCATCCTGATTACCAGGGTTTTGAATTATGCATCTGATAGGTTGGCAATCTCTTCATCGCTTAGATAAATTGGCTCTGGGGCTTTGATCTGTTCTCCGGTTTGAGCCATTTCCATTTCTGAGATTTTCAATAAATTAGTGTTTCTAATTTATAACGGTGTTGGTCTTAAATATTTTTAAAGACTGCAGTTTTATTTAAACTGTACAAAATTTGAATGCATTTCCATAAAATATATAAAGTTAAATATAAAAATATTAAGTTGAAAGTAATTTTCAGTGTTTTCAAAAAGTTATTTGCTGCTAAGGTATTCAAAGGTACATAATAAAATACAAAGTATAATTGATAACTAATAATTTGCAAAATAAAAATAACGAATATACAGTATAAATCGAAGATATTAAAATTAGGCTTTTAAAAAATAATTCTTTTGAAAATGCAATTAAATCTTATTGAAGAGGCTTTAAAGAAATGATCTGTGATCTGAATGTTCATGCAAAGTCATGTGGCAGGCATGCCTGCCCAGACCTCAGTCTGTAGGGTGATTCATAGTATGGAATATTCCTGGGTGACAGTAGCAACCTGCAGATCCTGCACGAGCACCTGAGGACCCGAGGCCACCAATTAGGACAGGAAGAGAAGCAGGACAGCATTGGCTGTGCGCTGCTGTGCTGCCAGGAGCTGGCAGATGAATTCACTGGTGTCTTCCCTCACCCACTCTCTTCCTCCCGTCAAGTCAGGCTCATGTCCAGCTCTGCAGCTGAACAAGCCGCAGGCCCACCCCTGTCTCAGGACACGGCTGAGATCCCAGCTGGGCCCGGTTGGTGCCAAGAGCCCCCGCCCGCATGCCTGAGTAGGTGCGTAGTTCAGCATGTGTGACGTGCAGGCACCTGAAGTGTGCCCAGGGCAGGCAGCCTGGCCTGGGTGGCATGCACAGAGATCTCACCTCTGCTCCTCTGGGATGCAGGTTGCTGCGCTCACAGAGCCCGCCAGCCAGAAGCAGTCACTCACAGAGCCTGGGAGGAGGTAGGGTGCCCTCCCCAGGCCCGGAGGGATCAGGGAATGGTGGTGTCCACACAGCTTCCCTGCACACATCTTAGGTCAGGGTCTACCTCTCAACCTGCCCTCACCTGGCCCATCTCCCTACTCCTGAGAACTGTGGGCTCACCTGAGATTTGTGCTATCCTCCAGGTAGGAACCACCAGCCAAGGTTTTGTTCAGTTGTTTTATGTTTTTTAAATTTATAGTTTCCTTTTAAATTTTGCAAATGGGTATAATAAAGGTGACTGCAAACCACCCCCACGTCCTCATCTCCTGCCCAGAAGTTGGATGTGAGTATGGGGTAGAAGGACCCATGGAAGAGCATGCCTGGCCCTGAGGGGGCCCTGCTGTGCTCGGCCGTGGCCCCAGCTGTGTCTGGGGCTTTCAAAACAGTAAAAACCATGTCCCACCCTGTTTTCAAATGCAGTGAGCGCAGGTGTTTGCAGTGTGTGTCTGAAGGCTCTGCTGGTCTGCCCTGACATCTGTTTTTTCTGCTGGCTCTTGTTCCCATTCCTCCCTGGGCTTAGTTCTTTTGGACCTTGAGCCCATCGTTGGCTGGAGGTAAGTTCCTGCAGGGGGCGTTTGCCTTTGCTTCTGCCAGACTCAGGGACACCCCCTGTCACAGACCTCTTCAAACTACCTGCACTGCCGAGGGTTGGGTTGGGTTGGATCAGGTTGGTCTGCTCACCCAAGGACAGGATGAGGCTGCAGGCCTGCTGGGCTTGCCTCGCCTTCAGGGCGGGTCTCCAGCTCTGCTCAGTGCCGGAGCCACGTTCCTAGGCACCCCTCGGGGGAGCCCTTGGGGGTGTCCCAGGTTAAGATCAGTGAGACAGCCCATCTTGGGAGCCCTGGGACCTACCTTCTGTCCCATGAGTGGGGTCCGGCCGGAAACCAAAGCCCAAGCATACAGGGCAGCAGCGCCCACAGCAATAGACGGGTTTCGCCTTGGGGTTCTTGCCTCCTCTCCATCTGGACCTTAGCTGCCTGGGGAGGCGTTTTTCCTCTTTCACCCATCAGGGTTCTCATTTCAGTGTTCAGGCTGCTGTCACAGCACCAGCCAGCCGGTCCCCTGTAACGAGAGTCCCCACATGATCCCTCTCCTTCGAGTCTTGGACTGACACGTTAGTGTCTCATGGGCTTGTCTGTTGTCTTCATGTGCTGGATATTTTATTTGACAATTTATTTGTAAAAATGATTGAGGCCCAGGATGATGCTATTTCCTTTTAGACAGGATTGTAAATTGCATCTGCTGGCTGCGTACCCGCTGTAGTGTTTGGGAATCGTAATCTCTGAGCTGCTGTGGCCCAGGGAAGGCTTGGCGGGCCTTCTGGGGTAGGCCCAGCCTCCTGTCCTCAGAGCTGCCGGGGCTCCCAGCTGCCTCCCTCAGGCTGGCCAGTGCCCGGAGAGCAGAGTGGGTCCAAGTGCCGGCCCTCTCTCTGCTCCATCCTCTCTGGAGCCTGGGTCTCATTCGCGCCCAGTGGCTCGCACCCCCTTGGCTGCCATTGATGGGGTGTACAGAACACTTTCCCAGCCTTGTGAGCAGCCTTCAGCCTGAGGAGCTGGTCTGCACTGTCCAGGGCTGACGTGGGTCTCTTCACCTAGTTCCTCTTGGGCACACTATCCTCACCTGCTTGCTCCTGCCCTCGGGTTCCCCGAACAGCTGCCCTGCTGGGTGTGAGCTGGCCTCTGAGAAGCTGCAGTGACAAAATCTCACCCTAAGCCCATTCATTCTGAGGTCGGACCACAGTGTCCCCATCAAGGGCCTTGCCAAGTGGCCTAGGAGCTAGTTAAGAACTTGGCTTAGGAACCAAATAGACTTGGGTTTGGCCCTGGATCTGTCTCCAAAGAGCTAGAGCCCGCTGCTTAGAGGGTGTGCGATCCAGCAGAACCCATTGTTGTCTTCATCACTGTCACCGATGCGGTTGTTTCTACCCTTGCTCCCCACTGTGGCCGCCCCAGGAGTCCCCAAGGCTCAGGTGCTTGGACAACAAAAGACACTCTATTAAGGTGTCTTCCAAGTGCCGTTTTCCCCCAGATGACTACACGGTGACAGGCCGTCTGGCCAGGGACAGCAGCACCAGGGCCTGGGTTCTGAGCAGCGCTGACAGCGAAGGGCGCGCGCTGCACGGGGAGCTCTCCTTCCTTCTCTTATGGGCACAGACGCATGTTGAGACGAGTCGTGAGCCAACTCATTAGCGGTGGCGCGGACGATGTCGCTCCCGGTGCTTTAGCCTCCAAACTGGGAGTCACGGTCGGAATGCATCCAGCTTCCTCCTCTTCAGCCACCTGGAGATGCGATCACTCACTGTCTGCTAGATCCTATCTCCCCTTCAAACCCACGGGCCTGCCCCCGGCACTCAGTCCCTGACTCACAGCCTCGGATTCCGTGAGGCTGCTGTCCTCACTGTTTAAATGGCCACACACACATGCGCACGCATGCACATGCATGCACACACTCGCATACACAGGGGCCTGTGAACGGGGGCTTCCTCAGGTGAGGGTGGACGGGGAGCAGCCCAGCCACAGGCCTCACGGGCAGCGTGTGGATCTTGGCTGTCACTTCGCAGGTAGCAGGGCCATTGGAGATGTAAAGAGCCTCGCGTTTGGAGCTGCCTCTTTAAACAGCTCCTCCTGCTGGAGGGGGACAAAGTGGGGAGGGAGGTGTGGAGGCGGGGCATCGTTTGGAGGTTGTGGCAGGTGGCTGGGGGGCCCTATGAACACGGAGATAGTGGATGCCCTTGATATCAGTCTCGGAGTAGGACGGACAGGGTCTGTCAATGGGTCCGAGGACAGAGGAAAGGGGACTCAGGCTGGCTGGCTGGAGCCACTGGTGGGGTGGTCAGGAGGACGTCAGGGTCGGGGACAGGCTGGACAGTGCGATCTGTGTGATGCCACAAGGACACACTTGTTTGGGTTCTGTGACCCCTCCCTCGTTTTGGCCAAGCATCCCTGCCCCACTACCTTTGGGAATTGCCCTCCACAGTGTGCAGTCGGGTGGGGCGTGGAGGGTGTAGACCTCCCTGCAGCCGTACCTCCTGGGAGCTGAGCCTAGAGCCAGCGTCCCGGGAACAGACACCCACAGCGCGCTGCCCTCTCGGATGGGTGTCCTGGCGGCTCTGTAACTGGAGCCTCCTGCCCAGCTCAGTCCCCCAGGGGCCGATTTTGTTCTTTGCAACCCAAGGGGCCCAATGCTGGCGTCTTGAAAAACGTTCACCCCAATAGGTTTACGACACACGTGTCCTGAACTCCAAGGACAACAGCAGCTGAGAGGAGCATGTCCAGGTGAGGGGATGCATAGAATGTGTGAAGTCACTGCAGGAAACGGTTGGAGCTACAAAGAGATGTTCCTGTTTTTGATGCTCACCTGTAAGTGGCCCTAACGTGCCCTGGTGAGTTCTATGTGTATGTTCTCTGCATCGTGCATCCCTCCCTGTCCCCAAGGCCCTACACCATCCAGAAGAATGGCCCAACCTGGGTCATTTTGCCATAAGGAAGAGCCTTGGGTCACTTCTGTGTGCTCCTGCCCTCCCACACTCCGTGCCCTCGCCCCGATGTGCTTCACGGCCTTGTTTGGTAAACATATGCCTGGCATTTAATTCACCTGTACACCACTCCACCCGACCACCGTGGGGTGAGGAATTAGGCTCCTCTGTAAATCACCTTAGTACCGGGACAAGAAGCCAGCCAGCCAGCACGACGTGTTTTGCCCCCTAAGCAATGAGTCTGGGCGGAGGCTCATCGTTGCCCAGACTGAGCACAGAGCACAGGAGACGTGGCTCTGAGTCACGGCTGGTTCACAGTCAGATCCTGAGTGGGAACGTAATGGGCTAAAGCTGTGTCAGGCAGTTTGGCCCATGGAGCCACACGGGCTCCGGCAAGGTCTCTGGATTGTGAGGTCGGGAAGCCTGAGTCCTGTCCCGCTCTGCTGCCCCAGACTGGAATCCGGCGCCTGGGGGTTGCCAGAGTCTGGCAGGGCTGCAGCAAGGCCCTGTGGGGCTCAGGAACCCCAAATCCAAAGCAGGCTGGCCGTCTTCCCCAGGCATCACCTGCTCATCAGGAAGGCCTTGGCAGGGTCGTTGCAGATGTGGTCAGGCTGGAGCAGGTGAAGGCACAGCAGCAGGGGGCGGTCGCGTGACGACAGAGGCAGAGCTTGGGGTGATGCCGGAACAAGCCGCGGAACACCAAGGATGCTGGCAGCCCCAGGAGCTGGAAGAGGCAGGAGGATCCCCCCCAGGCCTGGGGGGTAGGGAGCATGGATTTGGCCACCCCTAGATCTCTAACTTCTGGCTTCCAGACCACGAGAGGGTGGATTTCTGTTCTTTGAGGCCCCCAAGATTATGTTCAATTTTTCTGGCTGCCCCAGGAAGCAAATACACCTGTCATCTCAGGTCTTGTCCCTGCCTACCTGGCCAGCACCTCCCTCCCTGTGGTGCCCACCGTGTAGGTAGTGCCCCCAGTACCCCATAGAGGATGAGGACACTGCATTTCCTGAGAGCACCCAACGCCTGATACATCCACCTGCGAGACGATCAAGTCACCCTTGTCATCGTAGCTGGCAGTCCCGACTCCAGCTTTGCAGCTTGGGACCAGCGAGCAGCGGAGTGGAGCTGTCCGAGTGGGAAAGTCCTCCCTCCAGGCCCCGCCCTGCTGTCGGTCCGGGCTCAGAGCCCACACACACAGCGTGGTTTTGCCACCCCCGGTGTTCAGTTGCCATCAGAGGGCAGGGCCTGCACTTGGTGAACAGGCTGGGAGCAGCAGGGCCCCGGAACGGGTGTTTGCTCAGCTGGGCTGGCTGGGCAGGAGGAGCTGGAGCCCCTGACACCCCGAGCAGCAGGGCAGGGCCCGGACTTGGAGACCATGCCCACTCTTCCTGACCCAGAACACACCTTCAGACTGTACCCCAGGGGCCCATCCTTCGGATAACTTCATTGGCGGTCATCAGTGGGCCTCTCTCTGGGCTCCTTGCGTTCTGCAGACAGTTCCTGGGCCCCATTTCCATGAGCACTTATCTGCCATCCTGGAATGTGAGCTCTTCCTCACTGAGAAGTCAGAGAAAGAGCCGCAGCTGTGGCCCCTCTGGGACCAGGAAGCCCACGCTGGGCCCTGCACAGGGCGGCCAAGATAGTGAAGCCCCTGCCTACTCCTCCCCTGTCCCTCTGCTGTCCCTGCTGCCCCTGCTCTCCAAGGCAGTCGACCCCACCCCCCACCCTGTAGCCTTTCTGCTTAGGAGGGGCCCTTAACCCCGATGATGTCCTAGTTGGCTCCTGGGGCAGCTCCTGAGCATCTGCTTCTGGAGTTGAGGCCTTGAGACCCCAGGACCCTCTCCCAGCACCGCACAGCCAGGCCGGGGCCAGGTGAGAGGCCCAGCCAGCAGGGAGTATTGTGACTTTGGTTAGAGAGGAGGCTCAAGGACAGGCCCTGGGGGAAGGCTGGAAGAAGGAGAGAAATTGGAGGGATGGGCTGGGGGCATGAGCCCCAGGAGTCCACAGAGCTGGGTGGCCACCAACCACACTCTGCCCACGTTCCTCCCCACTCCACCCTGTCTGGGGAAGTCCTAGATTAAATGAGTATCTCACAGGCCTGGACCATGAAGTACCCCTGATGTGTGGGTTAGAAACCATCACATGAGACAACAAGTCCATATAGAGAGAGGCCTCCAAGTGCCCAGCAGAGGGAAAAGGACAACACCCAGCTTAGGGGAGGGCAGAGGGTGGACTGCTTTCTGCTCTGGGGACTCCAGGATGAAAGGGGTGAGTTTCTGGGGGCTGCATGGCATCTAAAAGTATCCGACACCCTTTGTATTGATGGAATCAGCCCGTTCCTTTTGGGTGATTACTGCCTCCGGCCCCTGGAGGGGGCTAGGCAAAGATCCTTCCCCAGGGCGCCCAGGTCACCTGACTTGTGCCAACCCAGGGAGGCAGGGAGGCAGGGAGGCAGGGAGGCAGACACCACTGGTGTTCCCCTTGTAGCACCAGGAAACGGAATCTCAGCAAAGCAAAGGGACATGCCCTCCTACGCGTGGCTGGTGTTTCCCAGTCCAGAGGTCTGGCCTCAGACAGAGAGCACAGGGCACAGGCAGGGAGGCCAGCTCTAGACCCTGTGGGGACTGCCCCTTTCATGAAACACCCTGTCCCCTGCAGGGGGGTTGGAGGTGGGGGATCAGGTGGCAAGGAGCATCTGCTTGACTCGGACTGAGGAGCGGGACCCACGGGGGCCCAGGGCCGGCTCAGAACTGCCACGCCAGCTCTGCTCGGCCACACACACAGGAGGAGCTGGGGCTCCCGCACCCAGGTGGGCTTTCCCCTCCCCAGACCCCCGGAGGAAAGGGGCACACTCGGTTCTGCACGGGGACTGGAGCTGTTTACAAGGACGGCCTCAGGGCTCGCGTGACTCACGCTGTCAGCTGTGCTGTCAGCTGAGAAGAGAGGGCCCGGCGGAGTGTGTCCCTGTGCCCTCGTGGTGTGTACTTAGTACACTGTGTGTGTAATAATACGTGATTCTCTCTGCGATACACCGAGAGGCTGAGCGACGGCCCCTGACAGTCGGATTACGGGCGATTTTCATTTCCTTCTTTTTGTCCTCAGTACATGACGAGGCTTCAACAACAAACCTAATTCAACTTGTGTGATAAGAAAAATAAAGTTACGTTCAAAAGCACGTGTATGTCTAGGTGAGGTCATCTGTTTGCAGGCTGTAATGGAGTAGGACCGTCCTAGACTCCCGCGAAGCCCGTCCCAGCTGACAGCGCCCTTCACATCTGTCAGCGGGGAATAAAGCTGCTAGTGCTCAGTGGCCTTTCTGTCGTTGTTATTTTAACAAATTACACAAATAAGACATGAGCACATTCTTGTTGAACCACACAGAAGTTGTATCGCTGGCAGGGGCAGAACCTGCGCTTTGAACTCAACGCGATTCCAGGATTCCGGCTGAGGAAAAAGCCGCCGTTCCGGCCGCAGCACAGTGCTCGCGTGGGACTCACGGGCACGCCCCCCACAAGGACATCTACCAGCGAAGACGGCCACTGCGTTATCGTGTAGCATTTTTGTTCCTGACACCGAGGAGAGGACAGACACCACGACTCGCTTTTACGTGCTTACTTTAGTCTGAAGTTAGCGATGAATCAACCTCTCTCCGGAAGGTGATGGGGTTTGTGGGCTGAGCTGTGTCCCCAGAATTCACACGTTGACGCCCTGACCCCCAGCACCTCAGAGTATGACTGTGTTTGGAGATGGGCCGTTAGAGGGGCAATCAAGGTTAAATGGAGTCTTTCCGGTGGGCCCCACTCCACCATGACTGGCATCCTCCTAAGAAGAGGATGTGAGGATACAGACACAAGGAGGGACCACCCAGCAAGGACCCGGAGAGAATGGCTGTTAGCCAGAGACACTGCTTTACGGGTACCCCCCAGCCATCCTAGCTGCTGTGGCCTCTGGTGGCACGTGGTTGCCCCCAAGGCCTCCCGTCCTGTGGACCTCGCTGCCCCCTGCTGTCTCCTGCTTCTCTCCCTGCCTCCTCTGCCCCGGGCTCGGCTCTTTCTGGGCCCCTCCAGCCCTCCCTGTGCCAAGGCTTTCCATTCTGCCTGCACTGCCTGGGCAGCACAGGGAAGCTCCGGCCCAGTCTGCAGAGAGGGCTGGCACCCACGAGTGAGTGGAGGGCCGACTCTCACGCCGCTGTCTCCACATCTGATCTCTCTCCCTGCTGGGCTCCACACGCAGGCGCCCCTCCCCCAGCCCCCACCATCACCAGCAAGCAGCCCAAGGGCTGAGCCCAGGGCTGGTGTGGAGTGAGCACCCCATTAAGGGTTACTGAGTTTGGGAATGACCTGGGATTTCAGAAATTAACAGCAGTAACTTGAATTCCCACCGAGACATCTGTTTCTTTGGGGAAACCCACAGGGCCCTGTGACAGAAAGGCCTTAGTCATCTTTCAACTCCTGTGGCCCAAGCACTGTGCTTTGGCCCCAGTGAGCATCCAGGCATGGACATCCTGTGTTTACGGAGCCCCTCCTGGATGCCAGGGGCTGGGGAACTGTGGCTTGGGGACAGGAACCTCACAGTCTGTCAGAATGGCTGTCGCAGCAGAGGGTGAAGGTGCAGAGAGTAAAGGGGGAGGGGAGGAGCACGTCCTCCAATGGCAACAGGGCGAGGTCTCCCCAGGATGGAGGAGCCCGGAGGGAACCTGCACATCCCGCAGAGCATGGAGCTGGAGCAGTTTTCCACGTGTGACTGGGGCGGTCCTGGTCCAAGCTGGCACCCCCAGGGGTCCTGTGCACCAGCCTTTGAGAGCCAGTGTCCTGGAAGAGATGGAATACCTGGTCCTCAGAGGGAAGGAGTGGCAGGGCTGAGGAGGGAGGGGGCACCCTAGGGATGAGGCCATGGAGAGGAGGAAGGGATGGACCACCCAAATGGCTGCAGTGGCCATGGGCTGGA
Source organism: Anoura caudifer (assembly GCA_004027475.1). Taxonomy (NCBI): domain Eukaryota; kingdom Metazoa; phylum Chordata; class Mammalia; order Chiroptera; family Phyllostomidae; genus Anoura; species Anoura caudifer. The sequence continues at coordinate 9,547 of PVKU01008215.1, forward strand.
AAAGGGAATGGCCTCAGCCAACGGCGTCAGGGGTCAGTGCAGAGCTGGGCAGGTGTGTGGACCCAGCAGGGAAGGAGTAAGCATGGCTGTTGGTAGACTTCCCGCTTCCCACTGAAAGTGAGGCCCGTCCACCATGGGAGAAGTGAAAACAGAAGTCACCAGGGAGGGTCCATGAGCCTCTGATTACAGGTGCCCCCCAAGTCAGCTGGTGGTGCGCAGCAGGCAGGGCTGTGAGGTCTGCAGGCGAGTCAGGGAAGAGGCCGCTGGTGGGGTGCAACTGGGGGAGCACACTCTGACCCTCATAGCCCCGGGGCAGGTTCCATGGTGACCTCCTATCTCAGTGCTCAGGCCAGCTGAGCCACCCAAGCGTACAGGGGCATGAAGATGTCACCACAGGAGATTGTCACGCAGGACTAAGAAAGTCCACAGTGTCCCCACACTCTGTCTCTGTTGAAGCTAAGAGCTGGTGTGGACTGCCTGCAGGGCCGCGCTGCTACTGTCTGCCACCTAACATTTAGAGTGAACGCCCTGGCGCCTTGGTGACAGCATTCAAGCGTCCCGTGTCCTTGGGAAATGTGGTTTTAAAAATGCCTTAAACAACAGGGATAGACACCGACACAGAGGCCAAAACACTCTGATTTGGGGCTCGTCTTGGGGGCCAGCTGGCCACTAGGCAAGTGGCCAGTGGGTGGCCACCGTGAGTCCCACGCTTCCTTCTCTCCATGTGGGCCCTTCAGGAGGGTCCAAGCCAGTGTGTCCCCTTTCCAGCTCTCTCAAAGTCCCTGCGGCAGGAAGGGTGGGGCCCCTGCTCTTCAGGCCCCTTTCCATGCAGGCGCCCAGGATGCACCCTGACCAGTGAGGATGCGCATTTCTGCCTGCCATGCATGGCTGCGGTGTGGACCTGTCCTGTCCCCCGCAGATCCGCCCTGGTCCCGCCTGTGCAGGAGGGCCGGCCACCTGTGTCTCCGACCTGCTTCAGGGGTCTCCTGGGAGTGCTGGCAAGCAGCAGACTTGTCTGGTCCATCCCCCCAAAGCCTAGCATCCCCAAGTGTGCAGGGACCAGCCAGAGGGCGGGCGGCCTGCGGGGGTCCCAGGTGCAGGGCGGAGGTGCGGGCCCCACTCCCGGACTCTGGGTGATTCACATCAAACACTGGGCACCTTTGTTCCTGCCGGCTGTGCGTGCGCACGCGGGGCTTTGTTGCTCCTCCGCGGTGCAGGCCCTGTGGTGCCCGGCGGCCTCCCTAATTACAGCTCTGCCCGCACCCGCCCCCCGTGCCTTTGAAGTGGGTGCCGCTGCCCGCCGGCCTCGCACCCCGGTAATTGCAGCTTCCCTCCAGGCCGGCTGCCGGTTGCTAAGTTTCCCTGGGTCTTTTCAGCAGGTTGTTGGGGGAAATTACAATGCAGCTCCGAGCAGAAGGTAAAACCTATGCTTTTATCGGGGTTAGATTAATGTAGGTTAAGCTGTAAAGAATTTTAAGAACATGCTTTGTGTGCTAAGGATAGGTTTTGCCTGGAGGTGGGACTGGTGCCCCACGCAAGCTGAAAATGACAGGCTTGGTAAGCCAGGGACAGGAAGCAGCCTGGTGGCCTCAGTGCGAGGCTGAGGCAGTGCCATTTGTCCCCGCAGAGCAAGAGTGGCCAACATCCCCCGTCCTGCCTTTAGAGCCCCGGAGCCAGGTGAACAGCGCAGGGCAGGAAGCCTCTCTGCTTGGCCACTTGCGCGTGAATGAAACCAACTTGAGCGATGGAACCGATGTGGTTTTGGTATTTGAAATAAGCTAAAAGCCAGTTATGGGAGAAAATGGGGGCAATATTTCCTTCTCATCCCCTGCTCCCACCCTTGCCATTTAGTTCTCTATGAGGAAACAGCGTGGGTGAGCCCTCAGAGAGGGTTCCTTTGGCGGTAAGTGCCCTTGTGGATGAGATTGATTGGGGTTGGGACGGAGGGTTTTGTTGTTTGGATGGCTTCCTTCAGCCCGTTCCGCGCTGGGTCCTCACATGCACCCAGGAGGCGCACTGTGAGCAAACCTGGCTGCGCCTTTGGAGGAAAACTCCTGGGGCCTCCTTGAACCGCAAATGTGACACAGATGATGAGCCCTTGGACAGGGCTTGCCTGGGAGGGGTCCACACTAAAGGTCTCTTGGCCACTCATGGGAGGCCATCACAGGGCAGAACGGTTCAGAAAACAGCAAATGCCTCCCTCAGGCCTGTCATCGCCTCCTCAGGGAAAGGGCGGCCCATTTAAAAGATATCCCACTGCCAGAACCCACATAAATGAGCCATGTTGAAATTCCCAGAACAGTGGTTTCCAGACTTCAATTTTTAATCTAGGGGAAGCTTTTCCCTCTTAAAGTGACATTATATAGGACTCCAATTTACAGGACTAGGAAAATTGCTCTGTTGGCAGAGAGGCCGGCATCACCTTCTGAAGAGCTTTCCCTCTGGGCTCAGCTTCTTCTGCCTCCCCCTCCCTCAGCGCTTCCCCCCCCCCCCCCCCCCCCCCCCCCCCCCCCCCCCCCCCCCCCCCCCCCGCCCCATATGCCTTGGAAGGCAATGCCTTTGTTACAGTAGTCAGGGTTCTACAGAGAAATAGCACCAACAGGAAATACAGCTGTCTATAGATCAATCAATCAATCAATCAATCAATCTGTCTAGCTATCTACCTACCTACCTACCATCTATCTGTCTCTGTGTCAGGAGACACAGTTGAAGGAATCGGCCCACATGATTGAGCAAGTCCACCGAGTCCAAAATCTGCAGTGTGGGCTGGCAGGCTGGACACCCCAGGAGAGCTGGCATGGCATCTGAGTGCAGGCTTCCTCCCTCCTGGAGGCACCTGTCTTTTCCCAAAGGCCATCACCTGATGGGACGAAGCCACTCACATTACCGGCAAAGAAGAGGAGACCCTGGCCTTGACCCCACTCCCCATGAACACTTGAATTCTGGGTCAGCGTTGGGATCTGCACTCCGTTCCTACCAGTTCTTCTGTGAAGTTCCTCTTCCAAAGCTAAAGGACACAGAAAGGGTTCCGGTTATTCTCATAGTTTCCAAAACCCCACGTTATTTTCCTTCTTTTGCCACTCCTGATGCTGCAGTGGATTTCTTGCCAACCACTGTCTCTGGGCCCCTCTTAGGGCCCAGACCTCTCAACGCTCCCCTCAGACGCTCCCCTCAGACCTCTGCACAGACCCCTCTTCCTCTCTTCCTGTGGCATGTGTAAGGCACAGGGGCTGTCTGTCTTTATCTCTTATCGCCATGTTTTCTTAGGGGGGCAGGTCGATTTCTGCAACTTTGCATGCTTTGCCCCGATTAGAGAAAGCACCAACATTGAGCAGCCCAACAAGATGCACATTGTTCAACGATACAAAAGAAAAAGGCACCATAGCCAAAGTAGCAACACGCATTCAACGCACTTCTAGAAATAGAAGCACTTTGGGATGAAGAGGGGTGTTCAATACCAGCCAGGAAAACAGTAACTCAGGAGCATGCACGCCGACGTGTGCACCCAACGCACGCTGTCGGAGTTCCCGGCGAAGCACTGGGCAGAGTGACAGGGAGACACAGGACAGCAGAGAGAACTCGGAAACTCACACATTCACACACTCTCTGAGAGTGTAATCTATCAATAAATATATAGGATATTTACAGGAATAACTTTGCAGAAAAAGTGGAGGGCCTCCATAGTCAAAACTCTAAACGTTTTCATGAACTTAATTCAAGATTGGAATATACAGAGAGATATTCATGTTCCTGAGTGGGAAGGTGTCATATCATAAAAAGGTCCATTATTCTGAAATTAATCTACAAATTTATGCCATTCCAATAAGGGTTCCTATATCGTTTTCCGTTGTTTTATTTTGGTTCTGGACGTGAAGATGAGAACCAGTAAGTTTTAAAGTTCGCATACAGAACAGAAAATACGTGAGCACTGCTAACACATTTGTGAGAAGGGAAACCAAATGCACGAGTACACTTACCATCGCGACGTTGTCGAGATGACCTGCTGGCCGAGGAACAAGACCAGGGGACTTTAAAACAGAAGTAGATGGCCCAGACCCCAGCGTACGCAGGCGCCCAACCCACCGTGAATGTGACATTCCGCGGTGTCGGGGAAGGAGAGGCATTTAGTGAACGGTGCCTGACTGCTCCTGCAAACGGTGCCGCCGACTGCATTGCCACACGCCCGCTCACACTCGGACGGAATGGAGAGCTAAACATAAACCCGCAACGTGGCAGCAGAGAAATTCAAAACTTGTGTTTCAAGATGCACAAGTCTTAAGGAAAATGTTACTGACTAAATAAAAGGTTAAAATACCTGGCAAAAGACAAAGGCATCTAAGAGCCTTCTTTAAAAAAAAAAAACAACAATGAAACCAAAGCATTGAAAAAGAGGCGACAGGGAGGCACTGTGTGCAGCAGCCATTCAGCAGACAAAGGGTTAACAGCCTGAAGCTCCAAAGACAAGTCTCCTGGTAATAAGAAAAACAAACTCTTACTCTCCTATTCAGTAACCTCACCAGACCTCTCCTATTAGATCACAATCAGTCATCGCTGGGACTCCCACACCCACCAGGTGTCAGTGACTGATGGACCGATGCTGGGTGCCAGGCCAGGGGGAGCCCGCCCAGGAGCGGGCCCGAAAACAGCGAGCCCAGGGAGGTGGCCACTGCTCATTGTCCAAGCCTGCCCACTATTCCTGTCCATCTAGACCGGTGGTCACTTGTCAGGTGCCCTCTTTATTCCCCAGTATTCCACACGAGTGACAGATTAGCTTCATAGCACCCAAAACGGGGGGATCACATGGTATTTGCATCTTATTTCTGTAACATGGAGTTGTCATTTCAAATTTCTCCTTTACTTGTCCACCTCATTTTCCTGGGGAAAGCTTCATTCTGTGTCTGGGATGTACTAAGCAGCCGCTGCGGAGATGGGGACACACGGAGGGCTGCCCTCGGCTACACCGTGACACTCTCAGGGTTAGTGTTGCAATGCAAGGAAGCCCCGGGGTGGCTGCATATGGCACACAGCGGCCCACCCGCGTGACAACCACGTCTTGGCAGAGTCGCTGTGGCCCCCTCTCTCTCAGTGCGGTGGGCGACACAGGTCTGCAGCAGAGGCAAACAGGCTGTGCTGAGGGCACATACTTGGGAGAGTCTCTGCTTTCTCATTTGGAGGCAGTTGGTGGACCAGCATGGGCTGGTCCTCTGGCCTGGTATTGGGGCTGCTTGGGGCTGTGTCTGGCTCCCAGTGGGACACCGAGCCAGCCTGCTTCCTGGAAGTGACACCCGGTGACGGAAGGTCTAGGCAGGTTCTGAACAGTCATGGGAGCAGCTCTGGTCTGTGACACAGTAGCATGGCTACCCTCTGCCCTTTCCACCTGTGCTGGTCCAGCGGGTCCCTGGGGCATGTGTCCATGACCTCAGTGTGTGTGACTTTCGGGAAGTGATTTCAGCGAGGAGAAACTGGGGCAGAAAACTGGAAGCAGGTACTTTGTTGCCGGTGCCTCAGAACCTTCATCGCGTGGGTGTGCTGGTGTGTCCCCAGGGAGGGGGCCTGGAGGAATCCCACACCCGAGGCTCCCGTTCCCACTGCACATCGCAGAGCCCATGGGCTGGGGACGTGTGTGCAGAAGTGCTGCTTTATGTAAATCACACCCATCACTTAATTTGCAGGCTCCTCCTCCATGCAGGCCCCCACCGGGCACATTTCACATGTGAAGAGTCAACGTTCAGAGCAGTTCTGTGACTTGTCCAGGGCCACGAGGGGCTCGGGCTAGAGAAAGCAATTCTGAGTTTTTTCCTGCGTTCAGGCACGTATTTCTGTGGTTTTAACTATGAAGAAGATCCCACTAATTACCCTGATTGTCATCACGAGCATTACCAGCATTACTGGGTCGGATGTAACTGAAGGAAACTTTTCCTGGGAGGGTTCAAGGCAACATAATTCTGATTCTTCAAATCTGGTTAAGAGATGACACATGATCTCATTTTTTATCAACCGATTAAAGGATAGTGATAGTCTTGGGATCAGAGGTCAAGGGTCATCTGGTCAGGTTAGCAGGAGGCTCAGGGACACAGCCTGGGTTTGTGGTCTGTAGGAATGACATCTACCATCTTGTGGGAAGTCCCTGCCCTCCCAACCTGCTCCAGCCTCACCCAGGGCTAAATGACCCACAAAGTTTCATTAATTGGGAAAGAAGAGAGGAAAGCTTGATTTAGCCCATTTAAACAGCCGGCTTTCCCCCGAACATCAGGCCTCCCACGGTCTGGGGGGCCGTGTCCTTCCTTCTGTCAGACGGTGGTTACGGTGGATTGTACTGGGTGTGTGGCGTTTCGAAGCTCCTACTGTCCGCTGAGGTCGGAAAGCCTCTGACCCCACAGGGCGTGCCTGGCCAGGCAGGGCTGCCAGGGGGGCCTGGGGTGGAGGCAATGGGGGCCCAACACAGGGGTGCCCCTGGTGCTGGAAATGGGGTCCTGTGTAATAAGATCCACTTTCAGGTTTTCTTTATAGGACTCCAGATAACTGGGAGCTCGTGCCCAGGGCAAAAACTGTCTCTTAGTGTCTGCTGGAGATACACACACATACACACACACACAGACACACACACACCCATCATTTATCTGTCTCTCTGTCCTCTCTCTATGGAGAGACAGAGACAGAGACTGAGAGAATCTTCCCAGGCACAGAGGTTGTTTTATGGGACGAGCCTTTGACACACACTCTCGCCCCCTCCCTCCCTGTCTCTGTCTCTCCCTCTCCCTCTATCTCTGTCTCCACACCCCGCCAGCCGCAGCCCCAGGGCATTTGCTCTTCTAAACACCTGTGTTCCGCACAGCCTCTGCCTGGAGCTGGAGCTGGGGTTCCCCAGGATAGCCTGGGGCTCACATCTACAGCACCGTCCTATGGAAATGTGCAGCTTAGGGGCTGCAGAGAGGGGCCCTGCCGACCTAGGGACGGCTCCCAGTGAGGGGTGAAATGCCAGGGGTCTCCCACAAGGGCATAGCCCCCTTGCCAACTGCCGGGAGCTCTCTCCCGTCCTGTCCCCGAGCGCTGCTGGGAGGGGCAGGTAGGCAGGCAGGGGATTTAAACAGAACAGTCACACTTAATGGCTGCCCGCCTGGAGCAGCGTTTCACGGCAACTGTGGTTTTGAGAGGTCAAGCCAGAGTGACCCTGGGCCTTGAAGATGTGAACCACCCGCCGCACACGCACGTGCTCACTCCCCTCCCCCGGGCGACTCCTCTCTCTTCTCATTAGCTGTTCCCTTGAAGGACTGACTTCCCTCCGGAGGGAAATTCCTGAAACCCAACAGTTGACAAACCCACACACCCTCCCGAGGGCCAGGCACCAGATAAAAGTGGGGCGTCCACTGCCTAGAGCGGGACCTGCCGCTGCCACCAGGGGACCCAGTGGAGCACGGGGACCTGCCACTGGGGCCCCAGGAGAGTGTGGGGACCTGTCATCTGGACCCCAGCAGAGGGGGGACCTGCAGCCCGGAGTCCAGCTAGCACCCTCGGGGACCTGCTCTCAGCCAACCCCCACCCCCAGCAGCTGGTGGCCGAGCTCAGTCCTAAAAGGCTCCCAGCGTAGAGTCTACACGCGAGGAAAACAGGTTCTCTGAGTTTTTCTGGTTTGCTCTCAGCTCTCCGCTGGACGATCTATTTCTGTCTTTCCTTTGGGAAAAATGTGCTTTGCCAATGACTAATCAAGGCCCGTGCAGAGATGTTATCAGCTGTCACCTGCGAGGCAGGACCCGAGCCCATGAGGAAATGAGGAGATAGACAGGCAGGCGGCTGCAGCCCCGACCTGCCAGCACCACCTGCCTCCCCCGGCAGAGCTGCTAGAAGCTGGCTGCCGCCAGGGCCACCTCCGTCCCAGCCCCAGGCCCTGGGCATGTGGCCATCCCAGTGACTGCCTGGGCCTCCCCCCGAAGGGCTGACCCAGGTGTCTGAGGAGCAGCTGCCTCCCCTCGGGCCAAGTGCGAGCCCTGGATGGAGCTTGGGACCCAGACCCCTCATGTCTGTCCTGCTGACGCTGTGTGCCGTGCTCCTGCCCCTGGCGACTCTGGGCCGAGGTGGCCGGCGATGGGAGCCCTGCACAGGTAAGGGGCTGCTGCCCGGGGAGCAAGAGGGGGTGTTGCTACTCACTAAATGCCACTTTCTAGCGCGATTCAACATTCCTGATGGACTCGGACGGGCAGAGGTGGGACCGGCCGAGGTGCAGAAGATGAAAGGGAACTGGGAGGCAATCACAATAGGAACCTGGTTTTAAATGCTAACAGGGTGGGGACTCCGTTCAAAGAGTTAAGCAGCCGCCATCCGAGGCCCTTCGCATGTATTTACCTGCATGGCCTCCTGGGCAAAAAGGCCTTACACCTGCTTCAGGAATGAAGCCGCGAAGGTGGCAGAGAGCCCCAGGTCTGCGCTCGGCGAAGTGCAAAGCTGCCCCGAAACCTGTGGTTGTGTCCCACGAGGAGTGACAAAGATGGGAACAGCCCCAACACATCTTTTGGGGTGGCCTCCAGCAGAGCAGGGAGCCCCACTGGCCAGCTTCCCAGGGCAGCGGCGGGGCAGGAATGGGGCGAAGCAGGAGGGCAGGTTACGCTCCCTCCTTTTCAGAAAGGCCGAGCGGGCTCGCTAATGCCCATGACCTTGTCACACCTTTCTGGATTTTCTACCAAGAGATTTTATTTATCAAACCCAGCATTAAAAAGCAAAGTAACAGGGAAATGAGGCCTGATACCCAGAAACCCGGTTGCTGGACCGTGAGCGAGTGAGATGGGCACATGCGGCCTCGGTGACAGTGGCAGTGTGGGAGTCACAGGGAGGCAGAGAGAGGGTTTGCTGGGTGGCACTGGTGTTATTTGCAAATTACTCATCCTTGGCTCCCTGGAACCAGCTGAGTCCCCTCTATGTTATGGCTCTTTGCTCTGATGGCACTTGGTCCCCAGTGATGTGACCAGGAGATGCCCATGGTGTTCCAAGTCGGAACACTGACTGACACGGGCGGGGCTGTCCTTTAAAGTCCCCAGTCCCCACCCCTGAACCGCCAGAGCCCCTGGGTGGAGAAGAGCAGCCCCCCGGGGTGCTGGGGCAGCCGCTGCGTGGGGTAAAGGGAAGGTCTGCGCCCTGCTGGACCCTGAGTCGGCTGCACCTGCCCCGTGACCGTCTAGGGGCAAGAGCCAGATTTGAAAACCACACAGGAGCCAGGCCACCTGGTAAGAAGACCCCTGGCCCCAAGGGACTGAGGGCTGCACTCCCTCCCCGGCACACATGCAGTCCCAGCCAGCCCCAGAAGGGCCTCGCGCAGCACGGGTGCCCGAGCCGTCCCAAGTTCGCGGCACTGTCCCTGCCGGTGGGGGATGAGTCATTGACATGTATGTTCACGTTCCCTTCAGAGCCGGGAACGGAATAAACCTGCATAATAATAATAAAGGTTATTTATAAAGCCGCCCCCTCTCCCCTGAAGGTACGTTGCAAATAGTTAAAAGATGACCCAGTTCTAAATACCGCAAACGAGGGAGGAAAGATAAAAGTCACATAAATAATATTGAACTGCATTTGGAACACTCCCAAGACACTCGAATAAGGGCCAGCCAGGACTCCGGAGAGTTAAAAACACCACTCGGATTGCATTCCATTTTGCAAAGTGCACAATTTCCACTGTAGGGTTGTGTGTGTGTGTGTGTGTGTGTGTGTGTGTGTGTGTGTGTGTAGGCTGGACTTCACTTTCCTTTGGGCCTTGTTCACGGTTCTGTCATTGTGTGTGTGTGACAGACTGGGGCCTTGGCCGGGACACCCCATATCTGAAGTCCTGGCTCCCAACCCTGTCCAGGTCGGAGCGGTGGCCGGCGGCTGACGTGGTCACAGGGCAGTGGTGAAGGCTTCAGGCCTGTGTGCCCCTCTCTCTGGAGGGTGCTGTGCTGGGGAGAAGGCCACTCTGCTTGCCACCACTGTGCCACCTCTCTGCCCCGGTCACACTCTCTTTCCAGTGTCATGTTGCAATTAAGGTCACTGTAAGGCTGTGGGGGACTTCTGGGTCAGGATTTTCAGGGATCCCTATCCAGTGGGGCAGCAGAGGGGAGAGGAACTGTACCCTAGAGAGTCTGGGTGAAGGTGGAAGGCTGGGGTGGCCCAGGAGTTGGGAGGACAGGGGACAATGGCTCAGTGGGACTTGGTGTCATTATGGCTTCAGGTTCAACATCCAGGAGGTGTAGGGAGGGGCAGTCCAGGAGGCCTTGGGGGCGGAGAGGGAGGGCCTTGTCAGGACAGGAAGCAGGCCACTTCAGCTGGCTTTCGGAAGGATGGGACAGCAGGAGCTGCATCCTGGATGGTTAAAGTGGGCATGGGGTCTGGGCAGAGGGACAGGCATGGATCCCCAAGAAACTCTGGCCAGGACCACGCAGGTGTGCAGACTGGCCAGCTGCTTCCCAGCTGGTTGCTGTACTGGCCAGCAGCAGGTCACCAGGGCCCTAGTCGGGTGAGCTCATGGCTATGGGACACCACCTACAGGAAGGCAATGTGGCTAGGACCCTTCTCTGAGGGGCGGGGCCTGGGGATGGGCTGGCCCTTCTGTACAGTGTGTCTCACGATCAAGAATGAGTCTCAGCCAAGACCGAGACGACCCAGCAGGGGGTCAGCTGGACCCAATGTGCCAAGATCACTGACAGGCTCATTGGGGGTTGGGGGTGGGCAGAGAGAAGGGGTGAAGTGGGGACTTGGAGGGGGAACCCACATGAAAACAGTTAGAAGTGGGTCCTCACCCAGGACTCAGAGCCTAATGCATGTGGCGCCCACCCCACTCACTGTCTCCTTCCTTCACTGGCTCAATACCCAGGCGGGGAAGGTGCTGTGCCCACCAGTCAGGCAGTGCATCCCTGCAGGCCGGTAGTCTGCACCTGCCTCAGATCTCGGCTCTATAGAGTAAGGAGCTGTGAAAATCTCAGGAGGGAATCTTCAGGGGGGCAGGAGCTCCACATGCCAAGGCTTCCAGCAGGTGTGGGGGACCCCAGGATGGGCCCAGTGCAAGGGTGGGTGGAGTGGTGAGACCCGGGGTGCCCTGCATCACTGTAGCTGGAGAAAGTGCCCAGGAAATGCCTGGCAACAGATTTACATTTTAAAGCCAGCTGGGGTGTGGAGACCTCAGAGGCAGCCCAATGGGAGGCTGGGGGCATCTGGCCTCCTTTGCACCTGGTACAGTAAGGGCTGGGGTGGGGGCAATTCTTTCACGGCCTTTGTCCTTAGACTTTAACAGGAGCTCTGCGGTCGGTCATTGGTGCTTGTGTGCTCCCGGGTGCGGGTTCTGGGGAATCCGGACCCTAAGCCCAGGCCCCTGAGGCCGGTTCCTGGGAGACGCCCTCTGCTGGTGGTTCACAGTTTTGCAGTTAAGAAGCCCGTTGCTTCTGTTCCCTGGTCAGCGGTCTTTTGTCCACTCAGCGCCGAGCGCACAGGCCCCGGGGGAATCCGGACCAGCCAGCCCTCGGCCGGCGGACGGGGTCGGGCCGTTCCAGACCAGCCCCAGGTCGGCCCTGGGAAGTCCAGGAGGCCGAGGGGGAGACGGCGCTGCTGCCTTGCCTGCCTGACACTTCTGCACAGCTGGGGAGTGGCTGGCAATTGAGTGCAGAGGGTCTCAACGCTTTGGTGCTGAGGCTTTTCACTTTTGTCACTTTTAGCAAAAGTACACGTGCCATTAAGTGAATGACCCCCTATTAGTACAGGCACAGCGACCTGCTCTCTGGAGGAGACCCCGGCACACCCCTTGCCCTTGTCTCTGCAAATACAAGTCTGCGGGCCCACCCACCCCTCCACCCCCACACCCCTCCACCCCTCCAAGCGCAGGAAAGGCCACGCCCTAAGCCAGCGCACCTTGTCACCCTGACACCTGTTTTCCTTTGAAAAAGTTCTCAGCTTACAGGACAGGTTTTATTATTATACTCCCCCCCACCACCCCCACACAGAAGTCAGGAAACAAAGAATAGTCATTTTTATAATGGAACCTCATACACTATGCTCTTAAGTGGTTTTGATCGTTAACAGTAAGTCATGGGTTTCCGGGCAGCCTTTCTCCGCAGTGAAGGCCAGCGACTCCAGGTCTGGACTGCTCTCGGGCTGGACGCCCCCCACCCTCCCCCACGCCCCACCCTCCCAGGTGGACTCTGAGCCCCGGGCATAGAGAGCTCTGTGTTGGGGCGGGGGCGCCCACTTCTCCTCCCATCCTGAGAGTCTGGGGGCCAGGGAAGAGGGGGCGAGGTCCTCGGTTGTCACCCTCTGCATTCTAGCCAGGCCTCTCTGCTTTGCAGGCGCACCCGAACCGCGTCCACTCTGGTGCCACGTGCCCAGCGGGGCGGGGGCACGGGACGTTAAAGCCACTCCTTTCCCTCGCAGCGTGTTGGGGTGGGGGCCCGTCTGTTAACGCTTCGTTTTTCATCCCAGCCCCGGGTCCGGGTTTGGAGTCGCGGGGACCCAGGTACCTCTGCCCTGGGGTGAAGACCTTGAGGGGGGATCTCAGGCGAATCTAACGAGCGTCTCCGGTACTTACCGGCCACCGCGGTGGGGCGGGGGCAGAAGAAATGCTAGCCTCGCTGCCAAGGTGACTCCAGGGTCGGCATGCAGCCCGGGAGTCCCCTCCACCCCCGCTCAGACCGCGAGCGAAAGAAGGGGGTGGGCGGGGCGACCTGGAAGGAGAAAACTTCCACCTCTGGGCAGGGGAGGGGTGGGGTTGGGTGGGGTGAGGGTGGCCGGCCCCGCCCTGGGGTCTGCAGGCTGGGCCGGGTCGGCAGGGATCCCTGGGGACGCGGAAGGGAAGGCTGCGTGCGCGCTGTGCACACAAACGCTCCGCAAAGAAAAACAGGAGCATATACACCCAGGTGACAAAACTTGTGTGGTGGTCTTCTCTCCGCGGCTTGCACGTGGCTGTGCCGCAGGTCTCGCGCGTGAAGGTGGTTGGGAAGCCTCCCAAGGCTCGGGCACTGCTCCACAGCCCCACCTGGCGAGGTGTGTGGGCGGGAGTCCGGGCTCAGGCGCAGCCAGAGGACACGCTGCTCGGTGCTGGAGGTGGGGGGCTCTCTGGGAACCCTGCGCTGGGTAATCACGGTTCCGGGGAAGTCTGCGGGTAGGTAGCGTCCCCTGCCACGGGGCTCGAGGTTGAGCTTAGGGCAACTCAGAGGAGAGTCACCAGTGTTGGTGACGGGCTGTGCAGGCGTCCCTGAAGAGCAGAACAGAATGGCACTCGGGCTGGTGGATCACCTGGCTCCTTCTGGTTAAACCAGGGTGCTCTCCGCCAGGATGCCTTGCCCGACGTCACTGGGCTCCATCTGGGGTCGGAGGGATGGAATTCGGGGCCTTGAACTTGTGTGGGAACCACAGCATCTTTGGGTCATGACGCCAACCCAGACGCAGCAGCCCTGCGGGATGTGCGGTGTGCACTGTGTGGGTAGCACCCTGACTGTCTCCAGCATCCTGCCGCTCCCCTGCGGATTTGCGGGAACATCTGTCCCGCATCCCAGTGAGGCTGCCTTTCCTTTTGTGTTAATACCTCAATGAAAAGGAAACCTCACTGCAACATTTGTTTAAAAAAATATTTTGGTAACTATTTTCACACAGTTGTTTCCCCTAGGAATCTAGAGCATTACATTTTATGCATTTAAATACTGTTTCTGAGAAGGGGCCTATGGGTTCACCATCCACCCAGAGAGGCCCAGACCCACAAAAGGTTGGGGTCCCCAGCTCACTGGTCTTTGTGGGTGCAGGTGAAGTTGTCCAGAGGGAGACTGCTAGAGGCTTAGGGGAGGCTGCAGTGGGCAGAAGTCCAGGGAATTTTCTGGCTTTGTAATACCTGGGAGAATTGATTTCTCACACCCTCCTTTCATAATGGGGTCCCAGGAAAGAGGGACAGGGTGCCCCAGGAGAGTGGGGGGGAGGGACAGGGTCCCCAGGGGAAGGAGCCCCAGGATGCGGGAGGAAAGACCGTGGGTGCTAATCTGTGGGAATTCACACCATCCAAGTCTAGTTCCACTGAGAGATTCCCGGGCACCCCCATTTCGTGAGTGTCATTCTGGAAAAGCCGGCCTGGCTGAGGGGGGTCTGGATCAGGTTCTCGGGGGGACATTGCGTGACAGTCAAGTGATCTCTTAAACCTGCTTTAAGGGTGGAGAGCTCACTGTTGACCCACCTCCCTTTGAAGAGTGCCTTGCTCTCTTCAAAGAGTGCATTTCATGGCCTCCTGGGGGGAAGGGGCGCTGTGGCAGGATGAAGGGTGAGAGGTGGCGCTGGTGGAGTGTGGAGGAGGGGGACCTCAGTTAGGAAGTCGCTTTGTCCAGGAGTGAGGGCTGGCCTTGGCGAGTCTGGAAAATGTGGGGGCTCCATCCAGACTGGAAATGAGGGAAAATCCTCTGAAGGCAGCAAGTCTGGTCCCCAGAGTGTGGGCCCTTGAAGTCACCTACCCCTGGCCTCTGCCCTCTGACCTCTGCCACACCCAGGCGAGACCTGGAGTCAGGGGTCTGCCTGACCTCGGTCACGCTGGCCTGGACCTGGGGTCAAGGAATGGGTGTTGTCATCAGCCTGTGCAGGCACAGACAGGGGATATTGAATAAAATGAGGAGGTTTAGGGGGAGGTGGAGGGACAGATTCAGTCTGTAGAAGCCTCTGCGTCAGCTCTGCCCCAGGAGCATCCTGGTCTTGCTCCCTCCTGGCCCTGGAGCCAGCTCGGCCCTGCCCCCAGGTGCCCTCAGACTGCCCAGGGACAGCCCACCTGCCAAGGGACAACAGGGCCCTCCTGCCAAGGGCCTGCTGCTCAGGCGGCTGTTGGCCACTTGTGTCCCACGCAGCACAGCCACCCCAGGCATGTCCAGAGGTACAGACACAGGAGCAGGGGCCCCAGACGGCCCTGGGTGGGCCTCAGAAGTTAGTGTAGGAAAAGCTGCCCAAAGGTGACTTGTGTCTGCAGATGCAGGAGCCAGGGCTCTGTTTCCCTGGGAGATGGGAGAAAACCTGCAACTAGGCCCAGAAAGAGGACATCAGGGGCCAGGACAGCACGTTTATTCAATCAACTCGAGACACATGCATGGGTGGGGGGGCAAACAGCACCTGGGGGGGTGGGGGTTGAGATAGGCAGGGGCCCCAGTAAGGCTATGGGACAAGGCCCAGGGGCTACATCTGTCAGAAACAGCCTGGGGACCCTCCCATAATAGGGGAGGGCCATCTCAGCTTCATCAGGACCACATGTGGAGGCTGCAGACAGGCTCGGGGTGGTGGCTGGGGTTGGGGGTCTGCTAGTGTTCATGCGGAGGCCTGGGGTCAGGGGTCAGAGAGTGTTCCTGCAGAGGCCTGCACCAATGCATGTGCTGGGGAAAATCCCTGTGGGCGGTTGTAAGGAGGGAGGGGCTGGCTCTGGCAGGACAGGATGTTTGGTCAGCAGCAGGACTTCTGGGCTGAGGCACGGATGCAGCAGGCCGGGCGGGAGCACACGGGGCGGCAGATGAGGGACACGCAGGAGGCTGGGTGGCAGCAGCTGGGCTGGCAGCAGGAGGAGGTGAGGGCACAGCAGGAGGAGACAGGCACACAGCAGGTGGGTCTGCACACAGGACGGCAGATGACAGACATGCAGGAGGAGGGTTTGCAGCAGGATGAGGGACAGGGGGTGCAGCAGACAGGCTTGCAGCAGACAGGCACACAGCAGGCCTGTTGGCAGGGGGAGGAGGTGCAGCAGGAGGGCTGGCAGCTAGACTGCTGGCAGCATGAGGGTGTGCAGGAGCTGGTACAGGCTGATTGGCAGGGACTGGACACACAGCTCACTGGGGCACAGATGAGGGTCTGGGTGGGGATGAGGGCACAGCAGCTGGGGACACAGCAGGAGGGCTGGCAGCAGCTGGGGACACAGCAGGTGGACTGGCAGCAGCTGGGAACACAGCAGGAGGGCTGGCAGCAGCTGGGGGCACAGCAGGAAGGCTGGCAGCAGCTCTCTGGACAGTCGTCCACCTGCCAGGAGTCGGTGCAGGAGTCACTGGAACCGGGCAGGCATACTCGGTTGCCATAGCTCAGGTCACTGGAGCAGACGGACAGGGTGGAGGTGGCCATAGTGGGGCGGTGGGGCTGGAAGTGAGCTAGGAGGAGTGTGTGAGTATGAGTGTGTGTGTGTGTGAGTGTGTGAGGTGCCTGGGGCTGTCAGCCTTTATACCCCTCCTCTGTGTTATGTGTTGCCCCAGCAGGAAGCCCCCACGCCCTCCCTTCCTTGTTGGTGTTTGGAGTTGGTTCCCAGTGAACCCTCATTAGGGCTTGTTTATTTTCCCAGGAGGTGCTGCCCAGCTTGTAAAAGTCCTGCCTGCGTGTTGGGGATGGGTGGCTGGTCCTGACCGAGTCTGCTTGGTGGGCCTGAGAGTCAGGGTTGGGGTGGAGGTGAGGCAGGTGGACAGAGCGGGTGCTGCTGGGTGCTCGTTGCAGGGATCTGGTGATGGGGGAGGGTAACTTGGATTCTGGGTCCCAGAAATGGCTCCTCACGTGGGTGTTTGTCCCTGGGGCATGCAGTCCCCTATCTTTTGCATTGTCACCAAGTTCCTGTAGGTGATTGGGGGGTGGTCAAAAAACCGGGCCATTCTGCGTGGGGTTGGGGCCAGCTGTTCGCTGCCTCAGGTTGTGGCCTGACAGGTACAGCCTGGGGATGAGCGCTTTGTGCTGTTGTCTCTCCAGACGGCACCTCTGGGTGGAGGGGTCACAGGGTGGGCAGGGAGGGGCAGCGTGGTCCTGTGCTCAGCTGAGCAGCAGCCACCAAGCTGGGACATGTCTCCTCTGTGACCTTTGGGCTCTCAGGGCCCCTGGTCAGGGTGCAGACAGAGCCTCGCAGGCCCTGCACAGGGGAGTGGGTTTAAGCATTGCCTGCCAGGGTTTGGGGGTGGCTGAACCAGCCTCCTTAGAAGGCTGAGGGTTTATTGTTATATTGTTGCTGTCTCAATGATGTTTCAAACCAGCACACTCATACTCAGAAAGCATGGAAGGCAGATTTTCCATACGAAGTTTATCACGCACAGCAGGCCCTCGAATAACGATGTTTCTCATTGTGACGTTGATGATATGCCAGAGGACCTTACCTCCTGCTGGTGTCAGTGCCTGTGGTAGAGTTAGCTCTGTCGTCTGTCCTGTTACTTGAAGTTGCAGAATCTTTCGCAACGCTAAGTGAAGACTGGCTGTATGTTTGACTTTGTGTCTTGGGTGGCTGTGACAACCGACCACACACTTGGTGGTTAAAACAACGGAAATGAACCCTCCCAGGTCCTGGAGGCCTCAAGCCTCAGAGCAGTTCCTGAGCTGAGTCCCAGGTGCTGCAGGGCCCTCTGGAGGCTCCAGGGGCAACCTTCCTGCCCCTTCCAGCTTCTGTGGCTCCTGCTCTGGCCCTCGGCTGCGACCCTGGCCCTGCAAGCTCGCTTCTCCATCCAGAGTGCTCGCCTCTATGGTTAGGCGTTGAGTCCTCATCTGTGAGAAAGCGCAGTCTCGGCCTCCCTGTGAGGGGCACTCGGAGGCCACTCAGGGCCCACCTGGCTGCCCCACGACCATCGCCCATCTGCAGATTGTTAATTTACTCAGTCCTGCATTCAGTCTGCGGAGCCTTTCCTCCCGCTCAGGTTTGGGATTGGGACGCGGCTGCCTTTGGGGACGTTTCCTGGCCCCCTGCAGCATTCCTGGCAAACACGTCGTGTTTTACCTGCCCCACGTGGTCTCTCCCCTTCTCCGCTCACCCCTCACTCTCACTGCCTGACTTGGTGTGTACGGCCTGGGCTGGTCACCGTGGGCCTTCGTCTCCACTTCAACACGATGGGGATGGGGTCACCGTGCACCCAAGCCATTGTGTAGTTTAAACACGTTCAGTTCACACACTCACTGGTCTCACCATGATTTTATTGGCCACACGGCAGCATCATGCTTAACAAGGTGACGTGGATTTCTACTAAGCCTAGAGAAGCCTCAAGGCGTTGAGCTGGAAGGTCACCCACTGCCGGTTCGACACGGGTGGGTCTGCCCGGAACACGTGCAGCAGGGCCCGAGGCCTCAGGCCTGGTGGTGAGTTCACACTATCCAGCTCTCTGCTAAGATTCAAAGCACTGATTTCCTGGATTTCTAGAGCATTCCGATGAAATGGGAGGCCTTGTCCAACACGTTGGGTGCTGCTTCCATGGGTATCCACCGACAGACACAGCCCCGCAGGCTGCTGCTTGCGAGAGGGCTTTGGGTAAAAGGAGCGCTCCTGGCCGCCTGTTCCTCGGCTTCTCCTGCTCACACTTAACCCCCACCCCAGCGCTTCGCGCTCAGAGCTTCAGGCGAGGGCAGGACCACAAGGACAGGCCAACGGCTCTGCCCAGCCCAGTGTAGCCGATGCCCCCGGGGCCGCCTCTCTCTGTTGGCAGCTCCCCTTCTGCTCGGGCTGCAGCTGTGACAATGCCGGACCCTGGATGGCAGTTTCTCCCAAACCTGTCGGATTCAACATCTTTTTCCCGGTTCACATCTTCTGCTGGACAAAAGGTGCCATTTCTCCCTAAAATGTGTTCTGTAGAAGAATGGGTACGTGCTGCTGGGAGCTCTCAGGACAGTGGCCTCCGCTAGGAAGGTCTCGCTGTATGAACTTATCTTGGGGTCTCTGGGGCTGGGACCCAGGTCCTGTCTTAGGCTGCTCAGAGTGGCTTAGCAGGAAGGGAAATGGTGACGAGTGGCAGGGACAGACCCCAAAGACCTACTGGAAGCACCACAGGCTCAGTGGCAGGACCAGGGTGTGTGTGGGGCATTGGGGGGTTGGGGGCAGAGTCCAGGGTGCTGGGCAGGGGCTCCACCCTGGGGGGATAGGTGGGCTGGGAGAGGCAAGTTTGGAGGAAGGTCCCATTGGGAGATGTAAGTGGCCTGAGCCCAGGAGAAACCCTGGGGATGTATCAGGAGAGAGAGTCAAGGTCCCCGCACCGTAGCGAAGTGGAGGGCGACAGGTATAGGAAAGTCAGAGAATGAAGGAGCAGGAGAGTTGCGTCCTGGAGTTGAGGGTCAAGCTCTGTGGGCCCAGGTCCCAGGAGAAGGGATGAGAGCAAGACTGATTTCAGCCGCGGTCAGGCAGGGTCCACAGCATGGCTGGGGCGGGGGGGGCAGGTAGAGGAAAGGGTGTCATGGTGGAGGGGGGAATAGGTGAGAAGTGTGGCCACCCAGAGCTGTTAGGCAGCTCTGCTCTGGAGGGGTGCAGGCAGAGCCGAGAGGGAGGACAGCTGGGTTTTATTTATCATTGTTACATGAGAGAAGACTTCGGGGCATGTGTGATCCCAGCAGAATGCTCCAGAGAGAGGAGTGTTTGGGAACTGCAGGAGGTGGGTGGGCCAGTAGGGCTTGGGCAGCCAAGCGCAGGTGCTTGCCTGACTCTAGTCCTCTGGGCGTGGGCAGAGGGGCTGCTGCATCTGCCCGTCCTCTCTCCTTGGGAGAGACACTGAACCCCGTGTCCTGCAAGGCCCCTTCTGCAGGGGGCTTCCCCCCAAGGGTACCTCTCAGGGAGATGCCCAGGGCTACGTGGTAACTGTGCCTGGGACTGGCCACAGCCAAGTCCCTGAGGATCCGCCACCAGATGGGCTCCTGGGAAGGGGGCTGCCCACACCAAAGCCCCCATTCCTGTGACGGGCCCAGATCCTGTGGGATGGGAGCTAGCTGCCAGCTCAGCACGGGCAGGAGCCCTGAGAAAGGGCCAGTGTAGCTGGGGTCGGGCAGGGCTTCGAGGGCACTGGGCCCCACCTCTGTGAGCACGGGCTGGTAATTCAACTAGAAATGGCCAAAAGAGAACCAAGTGCCATTGAGGTTAAATGCAGGTGAGTTTATTAGGTTTTCCAAGCAGCCTCTGAGGAGTTAAGACCACTGAGACTTGCATTGTGGACATGGTCCCCAAGGTGGTACAGGGACCCCAGAAGGAGTGTGCCAGTGGCATGGGCAGGGTCATCCTGAGTTTGATCGGACTTCCTCCTCAGCTGAGAGGAGGAGGGGCTGTCAATGCATCTCAGAGTTTCTCAGAGACAGATCTTAAAGGCAGCTGCAAAGCCAGCAGTGCCCCATTGTGCCTAGCTATCCCTGGGGGACATGCCTGGTCAGCAGCAGGCCGGGCGGGAGCACCCAGGGCGGCAGATGAGGGACACGCAGGAGGCCGGGCGGCAGCAGCTGGGCTGGCAGCAGGAGGAGGTGGGGGCACAGCAGGAGGACACGGGCACGCAGCAGGCAGGTCTGCACACGGGGCGGCAGATGACAGACATGCAGGAGGAGGGTCTGCAGCAGGATGAGGGGCAGGGGGTGGGTTGGCAGCATGAGGGGGCTGGGCAGGGGGTGGCCCCAGAGCAGACGGGCACACAGCAGGCAGGCTTGCAGCAGACAGGTGTGCAGCAGACAGGTGTGCAGCAGATGGGCTTGCAGCAGATGGGGACACAGCAGGCCTGCTGGCATGAGGAAGAGGTGCAGCAGGAGGGCTGGCAGCTAGACTGTTGGCAGCATGAGGGTGTGCAGGAGCTGGTGCAGGCTGATTGGCAAGGGCTGGACACACAGGTCACAGGGGTGCAGAGGAGGGTCTGGGTGGGGACCAGGGTACAGCAGCTGGGGGTGCAGCAGGAGGGCTGGCAGCAGCTGGGGACACAGCAGGAAGGCTGGCAGCAGCTGGGGACACAGCAGGAGGGCTGGCAGCAGCTCTCTGGACAGTCGTCCACCTGCCAGGAGGAGTCAGTGCAAGAGTCATTGGAACCGGGCAGGCAGACGCGGCTGCTGTAGCTCAGGTCGCTGGAGCAGACGGACAGGGTGGAGGCAGCCATGGTGGGGCGGTGGGGCTGGAAGATGGTGTAAGTGTGTGTTTGAGGGAGTGGGTGTGAGGTTGTGTGAGCTGCTCCGGGTGACTGGGCTTATATACAGCTCAGGGGTGCGTGTGTTGCCCCATCACGAGGGCACAGAAGAGCCTGTTTCCTTGTTGTTCTTGGAGCAGGTCTGTGAGGACGCTGTGCATCCACAACAGATAGCTCAGCTTGTTAAACTCTCGAGAGAGGTTGGAGCCCCAGGCCTACAGAGCCGGGGTGCAGGGGAGGCATCCGTAGCTGGGGCCAGGCCTGGGCACAGACCCAGGAGGACCAGTAATTCCCAACAGTCCCCCTCGGGGCACCTTTCTGGGGTTTCTTACTGGTATTTCTCCTATTTCTCAATGCTCAGTTGAATCATAAGCATATTTTGTTCTTTTTTCTATCCTCTTTATTTTGGGATGTAATTCTTTCCTGAATCCATAAACCAGTGAATAGTTTGGAGCTATGTTTATTTTTATTATATTAGCAAACACTTAAATAATAGCTCTTGCTATGCCAGCAACTATTCTGAGCAACTTAATAAATGTGAACTCTGCAACGTTCACAGCAGGCTTGTGAAGTAGGAGTTGTTGTTGTTCCCACTTTACAGATGGGGAGACTGAGGCACAGTTAAGACCTTGCACCAAATCCATGCTAGCAAGCAGAAGAGCCCGGGTCAGAAGCTGGTGGGCCTGTGTTCTTAACCAGAGAGCAGAGAGATGCGGAAAGACACGAGAAATCTGGACTCTGTGGGAGGGGTGGGGGGACAGGGTGAAGTAGGATTAGAAACTGTGGTGTGAGGTTCACGCGGAAAGGTACAGTGGGTGCCCGGGGACTGGGAGCTAGCTCTGAGAAAGGAGCTTGTTCTTTGGAAAGCGAGAAAACAAGCATTCATTTACCTGCAGGGGAGAAGGTGGACAAGGTGACATGAAGGGGAAGGGAAGCCACCATCCAGAAGGGGTGTCTAGGAGACTGGGAGGTTTCTTTGGGGAGGCAAGTGGTTTTTAAAGTCAAGAACAAAGACATGCTGTCAACTGTAATTGAAACATTAAAACTTTAAAAAAAGAACAAAGACATTCTAGACGCAGGGGTGTCCAACCTGCGGCCCATGGGCTGCGTGCAGCCAAGGATGGCTGTGACTTTGGCCCAAGGCCGAATTTACTTAAAACATGATGAAATTTTTTGTGGTTATGTGTCGCGATGTATTTAATGTGTGGCCCAAGATGACTCTTCTTCTCCCAATGTGGCCAGAGATGCCAAAAGTCTGGACACCCCTGCTGCAGCCATCTCGGTGAAGAGCTCTGTGGAACTCGGCTAGGAGGGGACTGAAGTACAGGGGGGCTGCTTGGCTAGACCCAAGGAGCCAGAGGGAGGCTGACGCTCCCAGGCGGTGGGAGAGGTGAGAGCTGACGGAGTGGGATGCGCTCTGCAATGAAGGCCCAGACCGGCAGGTTTGCCAATGGTGGGGGTGTGAATATGCCCACTGTGGCTGGGTTCAGGCTGTCGGCAGTTTCACAACCAGCTCACTGAAGTCCTGGCTGGGGCACAGCTGGCTGTCAGGAGCTGCAGGAGCTGGCACACCACGGGGGCAGGGACTCAGAGAAGAAAGGGGTCTCCAATAATGAGGGCCCTGGCCACGCCGAGGGAGTCTGAGCTGAGTTGGGGCACGGCACGTGGGAGGCCCCTGGCATGTGGCCTTAGCTTAATGTCCTCAAGCTTCGTCTGCGTGGCAGCGTGAATCAGAGCTTCTTGTATTTTCACGATCGTACTGTAGCCCATCATTCGGACGCACTCACTGTGCTTACCCACTCGCCCGGTTGTTTGCGCCTCTTGGCTTCTGTGAATGAGGCTGCAAAGGAGATTTGAGCCCCCTTTCTAGTTCCACTGGGTATATTCTTAGGGGAGGAAGTTCTGGGTCATAGGGTAAGTCTATATTTAACTTTTTGAGGAACTGCCAAAAACATTTCCGCGGTGGCTGTGCCATTTTATATGCCCACTGGAAACGTTTGAGGGTTTCGATTTCTCCACATCCTCAACAACGCCTGTTAATTTCCTTCTTTTTTAAAAAAGTTACAGTTATTCTAAGAGGTAGGAAATAGTATCTCATTGTGGTTTTGATTTGCATCTCCTTACTGACGGGTGGTGTTGAGCTCCTTTTCACCTGCTTTTGGCCATTTGTGTACCTTTATCGGAGAGGTGTCTATTCGAGTCCTTTGCCGTTCTTCAGTTCAGGTGTATGTCTTTTTGTTGTTGAGTTGTAGTTCTTTATACGTTCTGGGTGTTAAACTCGTATTATACATGTGATTTGCAAATATTTTCTCCCAATTCTCTACATTGTCTTTTCTCTTTTTTTGATAATGTCCTTGGAGTCACACAAGATGTACATTTTGATGAAGTCCAATTTATTTACTTTTTCCTTTGCTCTCCTTGCTTTTGGTGTCAAATCTAAGAATCCATTGTCAAATCCAAGGTTATGAAGCATTATTTCTTCTGTTTTCTCCTAAGACTTTTTGGGTTTATCTCTTACGTTCTAGTTGTTGATCCATTTTGAGTTCCTTTTCGTCTATGGGGTGAGGCAGGGGGTCCCACTGCATTTTTTTGGCCCATGGAAATCTAGTTTTCTCAGTATCTTTTGTTGAAAAGATGATTTTTTACCCCAATAAATGGTCTTGAAACCCTTGTCAAAATCAACTGACCACAAACACATAGGTTTATTTCTGGTATCTCAATTCTGTTCCATTAGTCTGATAAAAAATATATTTTTTTGATCCAGTTGAAATTTTTCTTGGGCAGAAGTAAAGACTTAAACGTGGACATATGCCATGAGCATAATTTTTTTAGGCCACGAATTGACATTTCCTTGTACATTTAGAAATCCTTTGCCAGCCCTTGTTTAGGGCAAGAACGAGGGAGGGAGCAGTGTTCTCACTCTGCCCTAAGTGTCCAGCTGCCCCTGGGTGCCCGGCACACGGAGGGGACCTCTACCTGCGCCTGCCTGTCTCCAGTGAAACTGGTGCTCTGTGTGCAGCGACGCTGGTCGGGCTGGGTCAGGGGCAGGAGGCCTCGTTGTCACCCTGGCCCAGTGCCGTCTGCCTGGAGAGCCCTGTTCACCTGGGACTCGGAGGGTGAGGTTTCCTCGGACATCCCACTGCTCCCCCCGGGATAGCCAGACTCCGCTCTGCATGTGTCAGGGTTCATGTGAGAGTCTCCCGCCCGCCCTGCTGCAGTGACCCTTCGGGGCCCTGTGGGACCCGGGACCAGGCCTGTTTTCCGTCCTCCACTCAGCTGCAGGGAAGTTTTCCCTCTGCCCTACCCCACCTACAATGTTTTGGGTGGCACAGGTGGGGACAGCACCTTCCCCCATCCCTCCACCCACCAAGGTCCCTCCCCCGGCCTTCAGCTGAGATTTCCCGAGAGAGAGCTCTTTGAGGAGGGGCTGCTGTGCTTAGGCAGGTATCCACCTTCAGGGGAAGAATTTCAAAAATATGTGAAGGTAAAACAGAGGGACAAGCTGCATTGAGAAAGCACATTTTATTAGCCTCGCACGGGGTGAGGTTTCCTGCTGGAGACAGGGGAGGAACCTGAGCACCAGGGCTTCCCTGAGGGGGTGCAGGGGCTCGCGGGATCCAAATCAGCCTGCCGCACTCTTGTCCCGGAGCTCAGGGTACTTGTTGAACATGCTTTTCATCCCCCGCCTGCACAACTGGAGGCCTGCCGAGGACCCAGGGTGGGAGAGGTGCAGGTGTGGTCCCATCTGCACTGGGAGTGGCTGGGTAGGAGACTCGGGGTCAGCAGCAGGAAGGGGTGCCACAGGAGATGGGTCTGCAGACCAGGGTGGGACAGGAGGGCTGGATGCACACTGAGGACTGGCAGGAGGGGGCTGTGCACACGACGGGCCTGCAGCTCACAGGTAGGCACACGGAGGACTGGCAGGAGGGGGCCATGCACACGACGGGCCTGCAGCTCACGGGCACACAGCAGGTGGTCTGGCAGCTCACCGGCACGTACACAGCTGGCTTGCAGCCCACGGGCAGGCATATGGAGGACTGGCAGGGGCTGGGAGAGCAGCAGCCAGCCTGGCAACCTGTGGAGCAGCTGGTGTGGCACATGTTGGGAGGCTGGCTGGTGTGGCGTGGAGGGCGGTGGTGACCGCAGGCTCCTTCCCTGGCAGCCTTTATACCAGGGTTGTGGCCATCCCCGCGTTGCACCCCCATGGCTGTTTGCACATGTTTCCCCAGCATCCTGTTTCCTGGGACGCACCGTCCTGTGCTGGGCTCCCCATGAGTACGCTTGGCTTGGAGGCCTGGTTCTCCTTCTGTAAACAGGGTGATCTGGTTTGACAACGTGGCCCTGTGTGGTTTCCCCGAGTGGTTTCCCCAGGCCATTGTCCTGAACAGGGCCCCCCTGGCTTGGCGCTGAGTGCTGCGTCCTTCTAGTCACATTTGTCTCGTGCCATCAGGGAAGACTTGAGGCAATAACGTAGTTTGAACTTTTATTTGACATGGGAAACACTAAAGCAGGAGTCTGCAAACTGAGGTCTGCGGTGTGAGTCTGGCCCACTGCCTGTTTGTTAATAAAAGTTCCACTGGCCGCAGCCCCGTCTGCGTCTCTGCAGCCTTCTAGGGCTGCTTTCGGACAAGCCTGCCGAACACTCACGGGAGAGACCGCAGGACAGCAAAGCCTGAAATGCTTACTGCCTGCCCCTCGCAGAACGGTTGCCCAGAATCCACACAGAAATTGACCTGTTTACGCAACAAAGGGCGCACACCGTGTGCTGGCGGTGGGGACTTGCTGGCCTCGTGAGCCTGCCTGGGCGGTGAATAAATGAGTGACTGGAGAAACGAATGCCTGATCCCAGGACTGAGTCCCAGACAGATTCAGGGGATGCTGGGGGTGGCTGGGGGCCTCTGTGCGGAGAAGCTGCTGAGCTGCACCGGGTGGTGTGCAGGGTCAGGGCCGGTGTCCCAGGCAGAGGCTCCGTGGGGTGTGAGGACCCTTCTGCAGAAACGGGCACAATGCAGGAGCGGGGGGCAATCCCACCGTCTGGAGTGCTGGGGCACAGGCACAGGGGGACAGATTCAGGCCCTGCCACCTGAGCTGGTAGAAGACAAAAGAGTCGATGAACTTGACACATCAGTAGAAATGATCCAATCTGACGAAGAGGGAAAAGAACTAAGAAAAGTGAAAAGGGCCCTGAGACATCAAAAAGACAAGTACTTTTTAACTCAAGAAGAAGAAGAGATTGAAACATAAGAATATCTTGAAGAAACATGGGCAAAATTCCCAAATTGGATTAAACGTGTTCTAACTTCCAGATGGAAGACTCTCAGAACCCCAAGCCCCAGCACAGGCTGGCCCAGTGGCAAAGAGCACGGACTCGGGAGGAAACCGAGCAGCCGCACATGCCTGCTCTCCACCTGCTGCAGCAGCACAGGCACCCGCCCCCATCCTGGAATGGGGGTGGGATTGGAACGCAGTCAGTTATGAGACGGTCTGTGCAAACACTTAGCATGTGGCACCGAGCTAGATCCATTGTGATTGTTTGCATCAGGGTTGAGAATTGCCCCCAGGCCCCCAAAGCGTGGCTCTCATTGTTTGGGGAAAACTTCTGGATCACCAAATCGAAATGGGGGACCCCCGGTGCAGTGAATGGGACCGTGCTGTGTGGTCAGAGGACAGGGTATTTCATATCAGGGTGGACTTTGAAAATCATGATGGATCGGTCCCCTGCCCCCAACTGAGGGCCCTTCACTATCCAGAGCTCACAAGGCCACTGGGTCTCCAGTGACTTCCAGCCAAGAAGGAGCTTCCTGAACTGGGTCACTTCAACCAAGAAGAGGCCCATGCAGAGGGAAGAGGAGGAAAACCCAGGCAGGCAGCCATGAGGAAGGCACAGGAGGCTTGTTAGTCGGGACACTGTGACCTGGTGAAAGGCTGCTGGGGGGAAGGAGCCTGCGGACCAGCTCTATCCGAGGCTTGGACCCCACTCCAGGCCCACGCCGCCACGTGCCATGCCAGCTGCTCTGTCAGTCCTGTGGGTTGTGCCACGCCTGCCAACCTCCCTTCGGCTGTGGGAGTTTCTGTCAGGTTCCCTGTGTGGCTCTGTTGTGGTGGCCTGTGTGCGGCTCAGCTGCCTCCTGCCAGTCAGCCTGTAGCCGCCCGTCCCTGCACTGCCCAGCAACCTGTGGCCAGGCCTCCTCCTGCAGCTTGGTCTGCTGCACACCTGGCCCCTGCCAGGCGACTGTCCCTGAGCCACAGGTCAGGTGGTCTGCTGTGTGCCCGTGAGCTGCGGGCCCATTGTGAATGGCCTGCTGCTGCCAGTCCTGTGGGTGCCGCAAGCCCTCCTGCCACACCCTCCTCTGCAGACTGGCCCCTGCCGCACACCTTCGTGATGCTGAGCCTGTGACGTCCAGGACCCCTCCTCATAGGGACAGGAGCAGTGCAGTGCATGATCTCCTGCGGGGCTGTCCAGACGTCCACTTCAGACCTTTTGGGCCTGACCAGGCCATCTTGTGGCAAGGCCATCTGATCAGAGCCAGTGAGGCTGAGGGACCTGCCCCCAGGACCCCCGACTGGGCCTGGTTCATCCCATCCTGCCCAGTGCCAGCGTCCAGGGCCTAATGAATATCAGTGTATGATGCTCACCCAACTGTGGCGACATCTTTCCTTCAGAGTCTCTCCCTAAATGCCTCCTCTGGAGGTGGTTTCCCGAGGATTCTGGAAAGTTCCTTCTACAGAGAAGGCCCCGGTTGCCATGGCTGTGGCCAGGACTGACTGCTCAAAGGCCACCTCTGAGGTGGCAGGCATGCTCCTAGTGCCCAGCCACGTTGGACTTCCTGGGCCTCCTTTGTCCCACACTGTCCCTTGAACTTACGGGGTCAGTTCTTAGCCTGCTGTGGGTGGGGCTGAGGGCAAGCCACCAGCTTCCTGACCTGACCCTTTCCCGGTAAAAGGTCTCCTGCTCCTACTCTAACTAAAGTCAAAACTGCATGCACCGTCAAAAAGTAGGGCTCCTCCTTCTCCCAGTTGGCAGGAGAGGGCTTGGGGGACAGCTTCTGTGGTCCCCCAGAGATGCCTGTGTCCTGGTCCCGGAGCCTGTGAATATGTTCTTTACAGGCAAAGCGACTTTGAAGATGGGAGTTGGTTAAGGATTTTATGATGGGAGATGGTCCTGGGTCAACCAGGGGCCCGATGTTATCACAGGGACTTATGAGGGATACCAGGAGGACTGGGCTATGGAAGAGAAGGCTCCGGGAAGATGGGAGCAAGGCACTAGGCTTCCGGCTTGGAGCATGCAAACGTGGAATGAGGCGGGGACCTCTAGAAGCTGAAAGGGACAAGGAACAGATTCTGTCCCGGAGCCTCCAGAAGGGCCCAGCCCTGCCCAGGCCTTGACCTCAACCCACAGAGCCCCACGTCGGGTTCCAGCCTCCACAGCTGCGAGACAGTGAATTTGTGTTGTTCCAGCCCATGTGTTCGTGGGCACGTGTTCTGGCCACAGGACAGATCTAACTGTTCTGTTGTACAGCTTCCAATGTCCACTCTTCCTCCATGATGCTGCTGACCGCAGCATGACCATCAGATGGGAGCGGAGCAGGGGAGAGGAGGTGGCATCCACACCGGGTTACAGCTGCCCCACCCCACCCTGCTGTGCAGGCGTTGAGCCCCTCCTTCCTCTGTGGGCTTCTCCAGCTGAGCCCTCTGCCCCGTGCCCACTAGCCAGGGGAGGAGGCCCCATTCCGTTCTCCGGTGCTTGGCAGCAGGGCTCCTTCTGCCCAGGTCTGTCCTGCTTGGACTGAGTTCACCTTGTCCTCGTCCCCAAGGGTCCACCTGGACAGTGGTGGCTCTCAGGCAGCATCGCCCTTAGCC
Organism: Anoura caudifer; assembly: GCA_004027475.1. Lineage (NCBI taxonomy): Eukaryota > Metazoa > Chordata > Mammalia > Chiroptera > Phyllostomidae > Anoura > Anoura caudifer. The sequence continues at coordinate 38,229 of PVKU01008215.1, forward strand.
CTCTGACCCACGGAGCATCCGGCACAGATTCTGGCTCTGTGGCTTCTCCCTGCAGGTGACATTGTCACACACACTCTGACCCACCGAGCCTTTTCTGCTCCCCAAAGTACCCTTAACCCAGACAGGCAGGGGGACAGGTACAGGCAGGAGCCCACAGCTACTCAGGGTCCCTGCCTCCAGCACCCACACCTGCCTCTTGGGCTCAGCCTGGGAGGGCTGTCCACTGCAGGGAGGGCGGGCTGCTGGGGTGGGGAAGGGACACAGCAGGCAGACGGCATCGCTCCCAGATCTGTCGCTCAGCTGCTCGGAACTCAGATTTGAGAACATGGCTTTATTGTCTGGCCTCTGCTGCTGGAGCACACAGATTTGGGTGGTCCAGGGGCTCAAGAGGGGAGGAGAAAGCAAACATATATTTCCTGGCACAAATATTTTATTTATTATATCAATTGGCCTTTGTCGCATAGAGAGCGAGCAATTGGTCCTGCAGAGGAGGGTCCCGGGGTCCTGTACTCCACCCTCTGGTGAGGGATTTGTGCCCATCTTTTGTCAAAAAGGGAAGGGCAGCATGTTCAGACGTGCACTGGGCAGCAATGTGTGTCCACTAATGGGAGAGGGGAGGTCCAGGCAGCAGCCGAGGGGCCCTAGGGGCTTCCAGAAGGGGAGAACTGTGCTCAGGAGAGAGGGCAACGGCTTCAGATCAAGCTGGTCAGCAGCAGGATGTCGGGGCCACCGGGGCAGGGACACAGCATGCAGGTCTGCACACGGGGCGGCAGATGAGGGACACACAGGAGGCCGGGCGGCAGCAGCTGGGCTGGCAGCAGGAGGAGGTGGGGGCACCGCAGGAGGAGACGGGCACGCAGCAGGTGGGTCTGCACACAGGGCGGCAGATGAGGGACACAGAGGAGGAGGGTCTGCAGCAGGATGAGGGGTAGGGGGTGAGCTGGCAGCATGAGGGGGCTGGGCAGGGGGTGGCCCCAGAGCAGACAGGCACAGAGCACGTGGGCTTGTAGCAGACAGGTGTGCAGCAGGTGGGCTTGCAGCAGACAGGTGTGCAGCAGACAGGCACACAGCAGGCCTGCTGGCAGGGGGAGGAGGTGCAGCAGGAGGGCTGACAGCTAGACTGCTGGCAGCACAAGGGTCTGCAGGGGATGGTGCAGGCAGATTGGCAGGGGATGGGCCCACAGGTTGGCTGGCAGCAGGGACTGGACACACAGCTCACTGGGGTGCAGACGAGGGTCTGGCAGGGGGCTGGGGAACAGCAGCTGGGGACACAGCAGCTGGGGGCACAACAGGTGGACTGGCAGCAGATGGGGACACAGCAGCTGGGGACACAGCAGGAGGGCTGGCAGCAACTGGGGGCGCAGCAGGAGGGCTCACAGCAGCTCTCTGGACAGTCGTCCACCTGCCAGGAAGAGTCAGTGCAAGAGTCACTGGAACCGGGCAGGCAGACATGGCTGCTGTAGCTCAAGTCGCTGGAGCAGACAGACAGGGTGGAGGTGGCCATGGTGGGACTGTGGGCCTGGAGGTGAGCTGGGAGGAGTGTGTGAGTGTGAGTGTGTGAGGTGCCCAGGCTGTCAGCCTTTATACCCTCTCTGGCTTGTGTTGTCCCACTGTGCAGCTCCCCACGCCCTCCCTTCCTTGTCGGGGCTGAGCGCCTGTTGCAGGAGAGCCCTCATTAGTGCCCGTGTATTTCCTGCCATCAGTTTCTACTCATTTGGCTTGTGAGTGTGTTGCAAGATGGGCTTCCCATCTCTCTTCTTTTGGCTCCAGAAAAGTTATGGAAAATATCTGAGGCAAGTTTTGCTGAGTTGATGTTAAGCTGTGATTGCTCTCCAGTGATGAATTCTGGTTCTGTTTCTCCTGTGTTTGTAGTGGTTTAATATTTTTTATGCATGTGAGCAAAATACAAGTATACAATGAAACTTGCTTGTATTGTAAATACATCTGTGCACAGGATTGGGTCGTAGGAAGCTCCTGTTCCAATCATCCCACTCCTGTGAAGAGTTTCAGCATCCTATGAATTAGCTCCCACCCTTTCCTCTTTGCTTTTCCCCCATAACACACTCAGACACCTCCTTTGCTAGACTGCAAGCCTTACTCTGGGTTTTCTTCCATTTCCATATTGTCATGGGAAAAGAGCAAAGACTTTTTCACATGTGTTGGTGGGTTCTACTTTTGAAGATTCCTTGTGTGTCTACAGATGCATTGAGTTACCACCACACTCATCATGATAGTCTGGCTGGGTATAGAATTCAGTTTTGTTTGTTTTCTTTAATCCTCACCTGAGGATATTTTTACATTTTTTTTTTTTGGAGTGGGAATGGGTGGGGGAGAGAGAGAGAAACATCTCTGTGAGAGAGAAACATCGGTTGGCTGCCTTCTCCTGTGTGCCCAGATTGGGGGCCAAAATCCACACCCCGAGTGTGTGCCCTGACCGGAAATCAAACCTGGGAACTTTTGGTCTCTGGGAGGATGCTCCCACTAGCTGAGCCATACTGGCCAGGGCAAGAATTCAGGTTCTAAGTAATAGCTTCCTCAAAATATCAAAGACGTATTTGCACTTCCTCACGGGGTCCTGTGTTCCTGACAAGAGTGAAGCTGTCACTTGTTATTTATAGTGTGTTTGTTGACTTATTTATTTATTTATTTATTTATTATTTATTTATTTATTTATTTATTGAAGTCTGCGAGAGCATCTGCCCTTCTCTCCATCCTCATCCTGTGATGTCCTGCTGTGGCTCCAGGGCTCGCGCGTTGCTTTGTGCCCTGGGGCGAGAGCTCCTCCCACCTCTCCACGAGAAGGCCCACCTAGGTCCCACTTGCACGTTTACACTATTTCTACTTTTAGACTGCGTGACCGGCGGTCTGCGAGCGCTCCTGCGCTCTGCCGCGGGGGCTCCGCCAGACGTCCAATCTCCCGGGCTTGCCTTCATGCCTCTCCATTTTTCTCTCATTTTCCTTATGTTTACCATTGGCCTTCTTCTCTGGGAGATTTTTCTTGATTTTATCTTTCAGACCACAGTTCAGTCTTTCATTTCTGATCTAGTATTAGGCCTTTACAATTGACTTTTCCCTCATTTTTAAAGATCTGTAAACAATTTTTTTCAGTTAAAGCTGACATCCAAGCCATGACCAGACCAAAAAAAAAATAATAATAACAGAAATGGCTCAAACTAGAGAACAAATCAAAGCCCCAGAGCCAATTCATCTAAGCAACCAAGAGATAGCCAACCTATCAGATGCACAGTTCAAAGCACTGGTGATCAGGATGCTCACAGAATTGGTTGATTTTGCTCACAAATTAAATGAACAAATGAAGGCTACAATAAGTGAAATGAAGAAAAACGCCCAGGGAACCAATAGAGATGGGAGGAAAACTGGGACTCAAATCAATGGAGTGGACCAGAAGGAAGAAAGAAACAACCAAACAGAAAACAAGGAAGAAACAAGAATTCAAAAAAATGAGGAGAGGCTTAGGAACCTCCAGGACATCTTTAAATGTCCCAACATCTGAATTATAGGGGTACCAGAAGGGGAAGAAGAAGAGCAACAAGGGGAAAACTTATTTGAACAAATAATAAAGAACTTCCTCAATCTGGCAAAGGAAATAGACTTCCAGGAAGTCCAGGAAGCTCAGAGAGACCCAAACAAGTTGGACCCAAGGAGGAACACATCAAGGCATATCATAATTACATTAGCCAAAATTAAAATGTAGGAGAGAATTCTAGAAGCAGCAAGGGATAAGGGGACAGTCACCTACAAAGGAGTTCCTATCAGACTGTCAGCTGATTTCTCAAAAGAGACCTTCCAGGCAAGAAGGAGCTGGAAAGAAGTGTTTGAAGTCTGGAAAGGCAAGGACCTACATCCAAGATTGCTCTATCCAGCAAAGCTTTCATTTAGAATGGAAGGGCAGATAAAATGCTTCTCAGATAAGGTCAAGTTAAAGGAGTTCATCATCACCAGGCCCTTATTATATGAAATATTAAAGGGACTTACCTAAGAAAAAGAAGATAAAAACTAGGACAATAAGAAGACAGCAAACTCACAGATATTAACAACCACACCTAAAACAAAAGCAAACTAAGCAAACATCTAGAACAGGAACAGAAACACAGAAATGGAGATCACATGGAGGGTTAGCAACAGGGGAGTGGGAGGAGGAGAGAGGGGGAAAAGGTACAGAGAATAAGCAGCATAGACGGTGGGTAGAAAATAGACAAGGGGAGGGCAAGAATAGTGTGGGAAATGCAGAAGCTAAAGAACTTATGATGCATGAACATGAACTAAAGGGGGGAATGTGGGTGGGAGGGGGTATGCAGGGTGGAGGGGAATGATGGGGGAGAAATGGGGCAACTGTAATAGCATAATCAATAAAAAATATATTTAAAAAGAAGCTGACATCCATCACATCTTTAGTTTCAGGTGGGCAGTCCAGCGATTTGACATTCCATAACTTACTAAGTGGACATCCTGATGAATCTTGTTCCCCTAAGTTATATTTTTCAAACATTGTTTGATTATTTATTTTTTTTGTAGCAGCTTGATTGTGTCCTGTGATGTGAATGAGATACACTCCCCATAACTCTGATGGCGTCAGTGTGCCGGTTGGTACAAGCTTTCCATCATTTCCTAAGCGATCTGTTTGTTTCATTGACATCAGATAAGGCTGCTCCTTGGTGTCAGGCATCTGATTTTTGGTGTAAAAGACTGAGCAATTTTATTCTTATGCATTGGGGTCCTGTTCCAATTTACACTAATCTGTTTCCCTCTGCTTCTCTTTTTGACAAACTCAGAGTGCTGCTAAGCCCTCTTCTTGTCCTGTTTTGGTATAGTCTTCCTCATAACTTTTGAAATGTCCTTCCGGTGAGTCCTGAGGGGCCGTGTGAGAACCTCAGGCTTCCTCCACTTTCCAGAGTGGAAGGAGCTCGTGTTGCTTTAGGGAAATGATGGAAACATTGATGATAACCGTAGGGCTATGTGGCATCACGGGGCTTTGCTCTTAGACATGCTCCGTCTCAGCCTGAGCGCTTTCCAAAGGCAACCAATGTGCGACAACCCACTTTTATGACACAAAAATGCTGCCAGAAGGAAAGTGTCCTATGAAAGAGGACAGTGATCAGTGCGAAACCTGAGAACCCAGGTCTGACCTTTCTCTCTTGGCCATAAGAGGCTCTGCTTCGTCCCCTCCTCCACCTCCTCACTCCTGCCCTGGGCAGCCTTGGGTTTCGTGGGTGGGAATGTGGAGGGAGTGTGGGCTCGAGCCTAGGGGTTTTTGGGGAGCCTGATGTTGGCTTCTGGGATGACTATAAAGGTTTCCCCTCCTGTCTCCCAACCTGTCCCGGGGTCCAGCTCAATGGCATGGGTGCTACGACTCTCCACGTCTCCTGGGTGTCATCTGTGACCCATGCACTTTCATGTAGCTCTCTTCTCTGTGGCCTGTGGACTATCTGTGTTGCTGGCCAAGGTGTGTTCCTGCTGTCACTGCCTCAAGCACAACTCTTCAATGGGGTGAGTCAGGCTTCTGGATCAGAGAGCCTTTGGTTGGGGCTGGTGGGGCAGGTGCAGCGAAAGAGCAAATGATCAGCTGATTTTTGAAAGCAGGAAGAAATCTCTGGGCATCTGTGTGAGCACCGCAGTGCGTGGTTCACGGTTTATGGCCGGGCTATGGCGGGGGCAGCTCAGAGGGGAGAGGGTCGGGAGGGCCGTGGGGCAGAAGCTGCACCCACGCACGTTTCCTTCTCTCTCCCCAAGGCATGTGCTTTCCCTTCATTCTGTTCTCATATCATCGATGGGAGGACAGCACCGGGGCAGGGCTGACCACGAAGCCATTGTCTTGCTCCTGGAGCTGGCGGCAGCGCCCCCTGTGGCTCACAGCTCAGTGGGAGTTTCTGGGTGTAGCGGGCTCTCACTGTGTTCGAGAAGCTTCTTCCTGCCCCTGGTTTACCCAGAGTTTTGCTTTGGGCTTTTATGCAAAGAATGAGTTGAATCCTCTGTGTTTGTGTATTAATCTATACAAGTTCTAATGGCTTTTCTGCTTCCATTTATCAGGACAGTTAATTATATCCTTTCTAAGTGGCACCCTGAGATGTACTCTACTCAATAATGGCTTTTAATGCAGTTTCATATTGAATTTGTTAACACTTTGGTTAGAATCCCTTACTTTGTTTTCTTAAATGAGATTGGTCCATAGTCAGGTTCTCTCTTTTTTCCCTGTCTTCATCTTGCTGCTGGTTTGGTATGTAAACTGGTGGTCACTAGCGCCAATTCATCACCAACAGTCATCCCCAGTCTGGGGTGTGGTGACGAAGGGAAGTTCCTTCAGTGCAAAGAGCGCAGCTGTGACCCTGCAGGCTGTGGGTGGCCGCGGGGCCGTCCCATTCCCGCTACACAACTCGGCTCCACTCCCATGAGGGGCATCGGGGTGTTGCCAGCCCTGTTAGGTGAACCCAGGAAACTTCTGGCTTGTCTTAATCTCTGGAACATTTTAAATATTGTAAGAAACAGCTCTGTGTTGAAGGCAGATGATATGCACCTTTTCAACTTTGCAAGTCTGCGCCTTTGAAATAATTAGATCTTTCCATCTATTTTCAATATTTTCTCTGGATCTCCTTGCATTACAATTTTTATTGTGTTAGTCAATGTAGGTAATTCACCTTTTTAAGAACATGGTATATTTCGCTTCTGTTTTCAAATTGGAAATAGAACGAGGTATTTTCCTTTAAACATATTTACTAAGCTATAATCCACATGCCATAACATTCACCCCTTAGAGTGCACAGCCCACGGCCTTGAGTGTACTTACGGAGCTGCGCAACCACCACCATCATGTAATTTTAGGGAGCCCTCCCAGCCCCCAAACCCACTAGCCGCCGCTCCCCACTTTCTGCTCCACTCAGCTGCTGGCAAACAGCAATCCAGTTTCTACCTCTGTGGATTCTCCTCTTCTGGACCTTTCTTACAAATGGAATCAGCTTGGGCCTTTCCCGCCTGGCTTCTGTCACTCAGCACGATGTCCTCGAGGTTCACCCACAGTGTGGTGGGTCAGAGCCTTGCTCCTGTTCACGGCTGAGTAATATTCCAGCGTCTGGGTTATCTCCTCTCCGTGGTCATCGGGAACCAGGCAGCTGCGCACTTGGCGTGTGGGTTTTCGGTTGATCACTGGTTTTCGATTCTGACTGGCAGGTGCCTGGAAGTGGACTAGTTGGGTCATATTGTGACTCTGAGTCTGAGGAACTTTCCCAAAGTGGCTGCATCTAAAACTGAGGATCTGAGGCAGCAGAAGAAGGCACCTACTGGAGCATGCACCGAGGGCAGGGCTGAGATGGTCCGTGAGAAGCGCTCCCAGGAAAGCAGGCCAGGCTGGGTCCAGCCCGTGCCTTTGACGATGGTGCGCAGAGGTGATGGGACCAAGTGGGAGGGGTCAGGGAGTGAGCCCCGGCACCCCCGCCACTGTCTGCTCTGACCCCGGGTGGCAGAGGGCACGGAGAGGAGGCGATCGGGACCGCTGTGTGTTGAAGCTCGGGACGAAGATTTGGGCCCCAGCAGCCACCCTGGACCCAAAGTAAGAAGACTGACATTTCAGTCCTTGGTGCCCTCACTTTGTCCCTTTGCAGGGACCTGGCTTCGCTTCCAGGAAGGTGGCCACCTTTCGAGCCTGTTTCGGGCTGGTCTCTGGCCTTGGCTCTCTGTCCTGGGGGTTCCGCTGCAGGGAGGAGTGAGGGAGATGGCTGTCATGCCCTCAGTGAGCACCGTGGGTCGGGACCAGGGCAGGGGGGCTGGACACTGTCTGCCCTGCTGCCTACGCCAGGTGATGCGGCTGGTGGCATGGACCTGTTTACCGGGGCAGAGCGAGTTGGAGGGTCCTGGATGGGCACAGCTGCCTGGCAGAAGGGCATGTCTGAGCCCAGTCCAGAGGGCAGAAGGCAGATTCCAAGGGGCTGTCCAGAAGAGCCCTGGGGGCCCCGGGAGTGTGGGATATATGGGTGAGGGCACTTGTGTGGGGCACAGACACCAGGGGGCCTGGTACAGTGAGAGCAGCAAGGGGCTCGGGGAGCAAGCATATGTGAGGGTGTCAGACAGGGGGTGCAGTTCCAGGAGCATGGTTCAGGGGGCAGCCAGGAGCTCCACAGATCTCTAGGGGAGGCTGCACCGGGCTGGCTTCTCGGTCCATGGGCACTGTTAACCTTGCTGTGTTTCTATCCCCACCAGCTGTGCCTGAGGAAGGGCCAGGAAGAACCCAGGGCCGCTGGGTTGTCCTTCCTGGCCGGGGTACTCCTCTCACTGGGGTGGGGGTGTCAGGGTGAGCTGGAGGAAAGGTGGCCTTGCTAGGCTGCCCATCTGGGCACTGCAGTCCTTGGGCTGGTCTAGTGGGAGGTGACCAGGTGGGTGACGCCCCTGGGGGTGCCACAGGCACCAACACACAGCCTGCACCTGGGGGTGGCCACAGAGCTGCAAAGGCCAGTGGGGCTTTTGGGGCTGCAAAAAGCCATGGGCTCAGGGGCCCATGGCTGCTGCCGGGGGGGCAGGGGAGGAGGTAACCACTGTGGCCCACAGCCCCGGGCCTTGGTTCCAGAGGCAGCTTTACAGAGATAGGCCTGGGCACTGTGTGCTGGGGTTGGGCCCTACAGGGCTTAGAGGGGGCCTGGCTTGTGGGGTTCACAGAGACCTGCACCTGGTATCCTTCCTCACTGGCCCCACTGAGTCCACAGACAAACAGAAGGTCGGAGTGAAACAGGTGGCTTTATTAGGGCTCACAGGTGATGTTACTGCCTGGGGTGGGAGCAGGCCTGCCGGGGCAACAGGGCTCATACAGGGGCTCAGGGGGCAGGGGTGGAGCTATGGTGGAGGTGCATCTCTTTGCTGGCTGGCATCAGGAAGGATTTGGTGGATACTGAGGGGCCCTGAAGGAGGGGCCAGGTGGGGAGAAGGAGCTTGTTCTGTCCCTTGCTGTTGTGAAAGCCACAGAGGGTATAGGTGGCTGGGATGTCAGCCTACTGATGGAGAAGGACCTTGGATGAGGCCTAGAAAGAGTCAGCAGCAGGATTTCTGGGCCGAGGCACGGATGCAGCAGGCAGGGCGGGAGCACACAGGGCGGCAGATGAGGGACACACAGGAGGCCGGGCGGCAGCAGCTGGGCTGGCAGCAGGAGGAGGTGGGGGCACCGCAGGAGGAGATGGGCACACAGCAGGTGGGTCTGCACACAGGACGGCAGATGAGGGACACAGAGGAGGAGGGTCTGCAGCAGGACGAGGGGCAGGGGATGGGCTGGCAGCATGAAGGGGCTGGGCAGGGGGCAGCCCCAGAGCAGACAGGCACACAGCAGGCAGGCTTGCAGCAGACAGGTGTGCAGCAGACAGGCTTACAGCAGGCAGGTGTGCAGCAGACAGGTGTGCAGCAGACAGGTGTGCAGCAGAGAGGGACACAGCAGGCCTGCTGGCAGGGGGAGGAGGTGCAGCAGGAGGGCTGACAGCTAGACTGCTGGCAGCACAAGGGTGTGCAGGAGATGGTGCAGGCTGATTGGCAGGGAATGGGCCCACAGCTCACTGGGGTACAAACGAGGGTCTGGCAGGGGGCTGGGGCACAGCAGCTGGGGACACAGCAGGAGGGCTGGCAGCAGCTTGGGGTGCAGCAGGAAGGCTGGCAGCAGCTGGGGACACAGCAGGAGGGCTGGCAGCAGCTTGGGGTGCAGCAGGAAGGCTGGCAGCAGCTGGGGACACAGCAGGAGGGCTGGCAGCAGCTGGGGGCACAGCAGGAGGGCTGGCAGCAACTGGGGACACAGCAGGAGGGCTCACAGCAGTTCTCTGGACAGTCGTCCACCTGCCAGGAGTCAGTGCAAGAGTCACTGGAACCAGGCAGGCAGACAGGGTTGCCATAGCTCAGGTCACTGGAGCAGACGGACAGGGTGGAGGCGGCCATGGTGGGTCGGTGGGGCTGGAGGTGAGCTGGGAGGAGTGTGTGAGTGTGGGAAGGTGAGTGAGTGTGTGAGGTGCCCGGAGCTGTTGGCTTTTATACTCCTCCCTTGGTGTGTGTATGTGTATATGTGTGTGTGTGTATTGCCCCAGCAGGAGGCCCCCACGCCCTCCCTTCCTTGTTAGTGTTTGCCCTGTGAACACCTTTATTATAATCAGTCCTGTTGTCATGAGATGTCCTTGGTCATCTCATAAATTTTAGACTTCCCTGAGCAGGGCTGGCTGTCCCTGGCCTGAGTCTGACCCCAGCAGGGACACCTGGAAGGAAGCTGCAGCTTCTCTTAGGCTGACCCTGTAGTTTCCCCCTGGTGAGTCGTGTGCCAGGGCACCGGGTGACATCTGGTCCCACGAGGACACATGCTGTGTGGGCCAGCTTCTTTGTACAGGCCCTCCCTGGGGCTGGCAGCCTGGCCCGTGATTGGTAAAGAAGTGGAAGGAGGTACTTGTTCTGGAGAAAAGGCAATGTGAGGACAGACCCCTCCTGGGTGGGCTCTGTGAACTTCTATGATGTTGGCCCAGGGCTGTGAGGACGATGAGGCCAAGGACAGGCAAGGACCTCCACTCCCCAGGAAGGACAGGGGAACTTGCAGCGGACCTGGCTCCCTGGAGTGCTGGGAGGACCACATCAGGTACCTTTGGGTCCTAACGCATTTCCCTGAAGCCCACACACGCATGGTCAGTGGTCCTGGGAGAGCAAGTCCTAGCTGGGACCTGATGGAGGGGTGGGATTAACCTGGAGGAGGCAGGCATTGACAAGGCTGGAATGGAGAGGCTGGGGGACAACTGGTCATTGACGTAATTCAACCACATCCCAAAGGGAACCTTTATGGGGTATAAACTGAGGGCATGGAGCCTCTGGAAAATACTTGCCGTGTGCACGATAGACGAAAGTTCAGTATAAACATTAAAAAGTCCTTAGAACTAAAACAGAGCATAATACAAAAGAATCAAATACAAAATTCGAATCATTGAAATGATCAGTAACCATAGGCAAAGCTACTGGATCTCATTAATAATTGAAGTTTCTCAAATTAAAACACAGGTATCCCGCCTGTAAGATCAACCGAGACTCGCAACGCGGATCACGCCCAGGGCTGCTGAGTGGGCGGCCTCACCCCCGGCCGCCGTCAGCAGGGGTGTTTCCCATGTGTGTGATAACGCGAAATGTAAAATTCACCGTTTTTGCCATTTTAAAGTGTGTAATTCCATGGCTTTTAGTGCAGTCACACTGTTGTGCAACCGTGACCACACTCCAGTTCCAGAACATTCCCACCACTGCAGAGGGAGTCCTGTGCTGTTAAGCGGTCCCTCCCCGTGCCTGTCGATCGCTGCTCTGCTTTCTGTCTCTGCGGATTCGCCCACCTGCACGTTTCACGTAAAGACCCATATAGCAAGTGGCCTTTCGTGTCTGGCTCATTTCGTTCACCACGGAGTTTCAAGTTCATCCCACTGTGGCTCGTGTCCACGCCTCACTCCTGTGTGTGGGTGAGTGATGTTCTGTGGTGTGGGTGGGCCACATAGTGTTTATCCACTCATCAGCTGATGGGCATTTGAGTTATTTCCACCTTTTGGTTAATATGAATAGTGCTACTATGAACATTTTTGGCATAGGTTTTTGTTTGACTACCTCTTTTCCACTCTCTTGGCTGTAGACATAGCAGCGGAGTTGCTGGGTCGCGGGGTAAATCTGTGTTTAACTTTTGAGGAACTGCCAGGTCCATAGCGGCTGTACAAGTTCACATTCTCAACAGCAGGGTGTGAGGGCTCCCTTTCTTCACACGCTTGCCAACACTTGTTATTTATTTATTTGTTAATTGTGGCCAACATAGTGGGTGTGAAGTGGCATCTTGTTGAAGTTTTGATTTGTGGTTTCCAAACAACTGATGATGCTGGACTTCCTTTTTGTGCTGGTGGCCATTTGTATATCATCTTTGGAGAAGTATTCTTTTTAATTACTTTGTCTTTTTGTTGTTGAGTTGTAGGAGTTCTTCATGTATGATGTATACTAGACCCTTATCAGAATTGAAATTTGCAAGTATTATCTTCCATTCTGTGAGTTGTCTTTTCACTCTTTGGCGACTGTCCTTTAATATACAAAAGTTTAAAACCTTGATGAAGCCCAACTTATCTATTTTTTAAAATTATATTTTAGTGATTATGCTATTACAGTTGGCCTGATTTTTCCCCTTTGCCCCCTCTATCCACTATGCCTCACTCCCTCAGGCAATCCCCCCACCATGGTTCATGTCCATGGGTCATGCATATAAGTTCTTTGGCTACTCCATTTCCTATCCTGTACTTTACATCCCCATGGCTACTTTGTAACTACCTATTTTTACTTCTTAATCCCTTCACCTCTTCATCCATTACCCACACCCCCCCAATCTGGCAAACATCAAAAGGCTTTCTGTATCCATGATTTTGTCTCTGTTCCTCTTGTTTGCTTAGTTTGTTTTGTAGATTTAGTTGTTCATGCATATATATTTTTGCCATTTTAGTGTTCATAATTTTGACCTTCTTTTTCTTAAATAAGTCCCTTTAACATTTCATATAATGATGGCTTGGTGATGATGAACTCCTTTAGTTTTTTTCTTGTCTGGGAAGCTCTTTGCCTGCCCTTCAATTCTAAATGATAACTTTGCTGGGTAGGGCAATCTTGGCTGTAGGTCCCTGCTTTTCATGTTTGAGTATTTCTTGCCAATCCCTTCTAGTCTGCAAAGTTTCTTTTGATAAATCAGCTGACAGTCTTATGGGAGCCCCCCTGTAGGTAACTAACTTCTTTTCTCTTGCTGTTTTTAAGATCCTCTCTTTCTCCTTAACCTTTGGTTTTTTAATTATGATGTGTTTTGGAGTGGGCCTCTTTGCATCCATCTTGTTTGGGATTCTCTGTGCTTCCTGGACTTGCATGTTTATTTCCTTCACCAAATTAGGGAAGTTTTCTTTCATTATTATTTCAAACAGATTTCCAATTCCTTGCTCTTTCTTTTCTCTTTCTGGCACTCCTGTGATGTGAATGTTGGACCTCTTGAAGTTGTTCCAGAGGTTATTTATACTATCCTCATTTTCTTGGATTCTTTTTCCTTGTTGTTCTGACTGGTTGCTTTTTTCTTCCTTATGTTTCAAATCATTGCTTTGATTCTCAGCTTCATCCACTCTACTATTGTTTCCCTGTAAATTGTTCCTTATTTTGATTAGTATATGCTCTGTTTCTGACTGGATCTTTCTTATGCTGCTGAGGACATGCAAGTCTTTTGGAACTGTTTAGTAGAATTCAGCATTGAAGCCATCTGGCACCAGGCTTTTCTTTTAGAGGAGGTTTTTAATGACTGATTCAATCTCATTACTTGTTTTATGTCTCTTCAGCTTGTCTATGTATTCTCGAGTCAGTTCACTCACTTTAGATCCAAAAATACAAATATATTAAAAGTGAAAGAATTGAAAAAGATATTTAATGATATAGTAACCAGAAGAAAGCTGGATGGCTATAATAAAATCATAAAAACAGACTTTGAGTTACAAATTATTGTAAGAGACAAATGAAGACTCCAAATATTGATAAAGGGGTCAGTATGTCAAGACTACATGACCATTGTGAGCATGTATGCACCTACCATCAGACTTCCAAAATGGATAAAGAAAAAAAACAGACTGAACTGAAGAAAGAAATAGGCAATTCCAGTCCCACAATAGCACATGGAGACTTCAATAAGTCATTTCCACCAGTTTAAAAAAAATGAACTGATAGGACAACTAGATCAAAGATCAATGGTGAAATAGGACTTGAAGAGCACTGTAGAGCAACTGGATGTAACAGACACATACGCAACGTCAGCTCCACAGCAGCAGATGCACATTTTTCTCAGGTGCACACAGAACACTCTCCAGCTGAACCATATGTTAAACTACAAAACAAATCTCAATACATTTAAAAATGTTGAAATCCCACAAAGCACCTTATCTGACCGCAATGGAATGAAACTAGAAATCAGTTACAGAAGGAAAACTGAAAAAATTCACAAATATGTGGAAATCAAACAACACAGACTTAAACAACAGGAGGGCCAAAGAAGAAATCAAAAGGGAAGTTAGAAAGTACTTTGAAATGAATGCAAACGAAAACACGAAAAACCAGTTCTCTAGGTCTTGTGGGCCGTGTGGTGATGGTCATATCACCAGTGTCTCATGCTGTGCTCTGCAGTTCTAGGTCCAGGAGTCTGTTCTAAGGAGTCTTTGGTCAGCCAGGAGTGAACCTGCCTCTGAGCACACGTGTGTTCACATGTGTCTCCCACTCCTCAGTTTGGACTTGTTCTCACATGTTCCAGGCTTTCTGCACTGTAGCTGCCTGGGTTCTTCCCTTTCCCACCTGCTCTCCCTCAGCCCTGCCCAGCAGGGGGAGCTCCAAAAGCCACGTGCTGGTCTCTACCCTCTGCATCCCAGCAGCTGGCTCAGTGCTGGGCCACCGGATGTCCCAGTGTCTGTGTCTGTGTGTGTGAGTTCAGGGCACCCAGCCATCCCAAGTGGACAGTCTGAGTGCTAGGTCAGGCAGGGCCCACAGGACTTGTCCTGGAACAAAGCTTCTATTACCCTACAGGACCTGTGACGTGGTCGAACAGTGAACACGGCATGAAGGAGACATGAGCTTCTTGCTGTCATGTGTAGGGGTCCCCCCAAGTTTCCTAAAACTGGTGATAGCAAGGCGGCCGAGGGGCCCAGGTCTCACGACTGCCCCTCCCACCCCCAGATATGTATAGTCAGTACGAAGGGCTGGTGGGGGGAGCAGAGTTTTGATTGGTGCTCAGAGGCTGAGAGTGACACTGCTTTGTGCAGGAGCAGAGTCAGACTGGGCCCATTCCTGACCAAAGGAGGGGTGTGGCCTGGGGCGGAGAAGCATGCTGTGGCGCAGCCAGGGCACCCATGGGTCCCAGTCAGGAGAAAAGCTCCGTGAGCATTTCAGGCTTCTAGAGCTGGGCTGTGCTTGGCTGGAGGAAGTCCCTGGATGGGGAAGGCCAGGGGCTGATGGGTAGGGAGAATCCTTGGGGCATGTGGCCCTATGGGGATGTGCCCGTCAGCAGCAGGACTTGGGTGCTGAGGCGAGGATGCAGCAGTTGGGGGGAGCACCTGGGGCAGCAGAGTAGAAATATGCTTATCTTGTATGTTCAGTTAAGCATACACTGCCCAACAAGTTTCTGAAGAAATTTACATTCTCGTTAGTCAATTCCAGTCACTGCGTATTGTGTATGGAACGAGGCACTGTTGGTCGTTCAGGATCTTCTCCGTTTTGGGAAGTGTGCAGGGGTGTGGCATTATTGCATTAATTTGTCTTCCCTGATGAGTAAAGCTGCTCACGGAACGTCTGAGTATCTCTTGCATTTGATCGTTTTTGTTAAATAGTATTATTTGTATTTCTTCAGGATTTGTAGAAAAATATTATATATTCCAAATATGAGTTCTTTGTCATATATGTGCAACAGTATGCTGGTAAATGTTTAATGACTGGATGCCTGTGAAACAAAAACAAAACTAGTCCTGACTTGTGGCGGTTGCCGGTCGCCACGGTGTAACCACTCTCCCAGTAGCCACCAGCGTGGTGTTACTGAACACGGAGCCGGGAAGTGAGGGGCCTGGTCAGCTCTCAGGTCCTGGGCCAGTCGGCCTCAGCACAGCACCGGGCGTAGGTGTGCTGCAAACCTCTCAGTCAAGTCTGGGGCTGGTGTTTTCCAGCCTCTTGACTACATTCTTTCAAAAAGTCAACGTTATTTAGGTGAGATTTACATACTGTGAAATGTGCCTGTTCTTGCTCTAGGCCCTGTTTGTTATGAACAGACTTGAACATTTTATTCATTCTGATGGGTGTTGGGGTCCCCAGCACCCCTGAGTTTCGATGACTCTGCACAACTCCCGGGACTCAGTATGCAGAGCTAAATCACCGCAGGGAAAAGCCACGTGGGCAGGAGTCGGGGACACCAGGCGCAGCCCGCGTTCAGAGCCCGTCCTCGTGGATCGTGCAGGACGCACTTAACTGCTCAGCCGGGAGTGCGAGAGGTCCACCAGGGAGCTTGTCAGAGACAGCGCCCAGGGCTCTTACTGGGGCTGGTCACGTGGCACCTCCGCCCAGCACGTGCCCAAAACTCCAGCCTCCCAGAGGGAGAGCAGGTGTCAGCACAGCCACCATGTCTGCGCAGATGGTTTAGGCCCAATGTGGCACTCCGTCACACGTGCTGAGAGCCCTCCCGAAGTCCCCATTCCCGGGCCTAAGGATAGCCACCCCAGGCCTGCTGTGCTGACTCCTTCCTGAACAGGCCCTTCTGGAGCAGGGATGCTGAAGAGAGTCCGAGTTGCCCCTGAAGGGTGGCCCCACCCAGGGCAGGTGCTACTGCCAGATTATTCAGCCTTTGTGTCCAGAAGGTGGGTCCATTTCTTGGACATATTTGTGGTCCGAGTGATGGGGGACTTCCTGAACACCAGTGAAGGGGCAGAAACATGGAGGCCCTGGGGAACCACCAGGGATCAACCATACCTGGGGGATGTCAGGTAGAGGTCATTGTTAAAGAACAGAAATGAATGCTGGTTAAAGACATCAGGAAAGGCATTTATTGGATGGGATGGGCAGCACACAGGATGGAGGCTGGGGTGGGGGAGGACGAGGACACCAGCAAAGGATGCAGTGGAGATGCTACGGCCACATGGGGGTGGGGGGCAGTGAGGAGAGACCAGCCTCTCTCCGTTCACTCCGTTCAAGGCTCCAAGGCCTGGGAGAGTCCAGCTGGCCTCGCTGGGGTCACTGCCAGCCTGGGCTGGATGGCAGGGCACATGGATTTGGAGAAGTCTCTGCTTGGAAAAATGGGTAAGCTTTTCCCAGAGGGAGAGATGCACAGTGGCAGCCAGATGACCACAAATACCCAGTTCAGGGACCTATGAAGGGGACTTGACAGCTGCCTTGGCTCTGAGTAAAGAATTCTGGAGGTGCAGATGGCAATGAGCTGTTGAGTTTTGGGGTGCCCGTAAGAAGACCACTCAGCAGCAGGACTTCTGGGCTGAAGTGGGCCCATAGCAGGCTGGGCGGGAGCACATGGGGCGGCAGATGAGGGACACACAGGAGGCCGGGCGGCAGCAGCTGGGCTGGCAGCAGGAGGAGGTGGGGGCACCGCAGGAGGAGACGGGCACGCAGCAGGTGGGTCTGCACACAGGGCGGCAGATGAGGGACACAGAGGAGGAGGGTCTGCAGCAGGATGAGGGGCAGGGGATGGGCTGGCAACACGAGAGGGCTGGGCAGGGGGTGGCCCCAGAGTAGACAGGCACACAGCAGGCAGGCTTGCAGCAGACAGGTGTGCAGCAGATAGGTGTGCAGCAGGTGGGCTTGCAGCAGATGGGTGTGCAGCAGACAGGCACACAGCAGGCCTGCTGGCAGGGGGTGGAGGTACAGCAGGAGGGCTGGCAGCTAGACTGCTGGCAGCACAAGGGTGTGCAGGAGATGGTGCAGGCTGATTGGCAGGGGCTGGACACACAGCTCACTGGAGTACAGACGAGGGTCTGGCAGGGGGCTGGGGCACAGCAGCTGGGGACACAGCAGCTGGGCTGGCAGCAGCTGGGGGCACAGCAGGAGGGCTGGCAGCAGCTGGGGACACAGCAGGAGGGCTGACAGCAGCTGGGGACACAGCAGGAGGGCTGGCAGCAGCTGGGGACACAGCAGGAGGGCTCACAGCAGTTCTCTGGACAGTCGTCCACCTGCCAGGAGGAGTCAGTGTAAGAGTCACTGGAACCAGGCAGGCAGACATGGCTGCTCAGGTCACTGGAGCAGATGGGCAGGGTGGAGGTGGCCATGGTAGGGTGGTGGGGCTGGAGGTGAGCTGGGAGGAGTGTGTGAGTGTGTGAGTTTGTGAATGTGTGAGATACCCGGGCTGTCAGCTTTTATACCCTGTGTTTCCCCATAGGATGCTCATTCCCCTTCTTCCTTGTTTCTGTTTGGGCCTCAGAGAGCTCTCATTAGAGCCAGTGTTGTGTTTTTGTTCTTCAAGAAGTTACTCAGCTATGAAGCTCTTGTATGTTGTGTGGTCTGTTGATTCATCCATCCTAAGCTGCCTTTGGTTCGTAACACTGAGGTAGAAATTCATGTTTGTCTGCAAACAGCGAGTCCCGGGGTCTGAGTTGGGTTTGCAAGAGAACCAGCCCTTCATATCGAGCCACTCTTTTATTGACACCTGGGACGGTCCTGTGAACACCTGGGGACTGTGTTCTTTGAGCCACGGCTTCCCAAGTGCCTGGCTGGAAAAGCCGGGCCAAGGAGGGCAAGAGACTAGAATGTTTCTCACTGTGGTTCCCCAGCACACCCTCTGATGCAGGGGCTCCCCTGGTGCGCAGGCAGGTGCAGGTGTGTGGTCTGGCAGTGGCGCCTCCATGTCCTGGGGTGGGTGGTGGACACTCTGGTGACCCACCTGGCCTCTCAGTGAGGCACAGACCCTGTGCCTATACACAGCCTTCCCGCGTCACCTGCGTTTATCCAACACTGACAGCTGCACGTGTGACCCAGAGGCCCCTGTCCACGTCCCTGCGGAAAGCAGAGCCACCACAACAAGGCTTCTGCATGGGAGACGAGGCCTGCTTGTGTTTCCTTTTTTTTCTTTTTTAATATTTTATTTATTTTTAGAGAGGGGGGAGGGAGGGAGAAAGAGAAGGAGAGAAACATTACTGTGTGGCTGCCTCTCATGCGCCCCCTACTGGGGACCTGGCCTGCAACCCAGGCATGTGCCCTGAGTGGGAATCGAACCAGCAACCCTTTGGTTTGCAGGCCTGCACTCAGCCCACTGAGCCACACCAGCCAGGGCCCCATTTTTTTCTTGATTGTTAACAGAAAAATGAAATGCAAAACAGCATTAACAGTGAGGGTGAGAAGGGTAAATGGAGCTAAAGTATTCCGGGGTCCTGGCATTGCTTTGGGAGTGGTGAGAGCACCGTGTGTACCCGAGTAACAGAGACGGCACTTGGGGAGTCTTTAGGCCCCCAAGGAAAAGTCAGTGCCTGCAGCGGATCATTCATCATGAACGAAAGAGGGAGCTGAACCCTAAAAATACATGATTAACCCAAAGTGGTCAGGACATAATTAAAAAGAACATTCTGGGACAAATAGAAAACATATAACCAGAAAGTAGATACAATATTGTAGGTATGCGTGATGCTTACAGAAGGTTGGAAGTAAAACCACTGATAAGAATACATCATGCAAACACCAACTTTGAAAGGCTGGTGTGGCTTGTTACTACCAAGTAAAGTAGATCTTAAAGTGAGAAGTGTTATTTGAGATAAAGACATTTCATAAAGCAAAGGGTCCGTCCACCAGGACGCTATAACAGTGCCATATGTGTATGTACCTCATCACAGAGGCTAAAACAGAGGAATGGAAAACTGACAGGACCAGAAGTAGAAATAGAGAAAAATAACATCAGAGTTGGGGACATCAATGCACCTCTCTCAATAACTGAAGGAAAAGGGGACAAAAGTCATCTCAGCGTGGGAGGGGCTACTCTAAGTTTGGAGTAAAATGCGGGCATCCTGGGTGCTGTGTGGCCCTTGCCCCCCAGGAGTGGTCAGGACCCTTGGCTTGTTTTAGGCACAAAGAACACAGCGAAGGTGATGCGATGTGTGTGTTCATGTTACACACGTGAGACTGCAGCACTAGTCTTGGGGGGAGACGCCGTCCTGTGCTGGCTGTGAGGGAGCCAGCTGTCCTGTGTAAGCTGCCCAAGGAGGGGGTCACGTGGCAAGACGTGAGAGTGGCCGTCAGTTGGACCACCTGCAAGGAGCTGAATTCTGATGAGAACCACGTGAGCTGGGAAGCAACCCCTCCCCCAGTCAAGCTTCCAGATGAGACCCCCATGGTGGGAACCCACAGCGAGCTCAGTGCAGCTCAGCCCCCAGGGACTGTGAGTGACACGTGCATTTTTTTTAAGCCATTAAGCTTGAGGCACTTCGTTACACGGCTACAGAAAACACGCACACGGACCAGTGTGGAATCCCACAGTTATCAACCAGAAAGAGGAATCTTCACGTACTCAAAGGAGAGGAGCTCCATGTTAAGATAAAAAAAAAAAAAGCCCACAGTGGGTAAAATATGGTATAATTTGTATTTTAAAAATCTGTATACAAAGACATTATCTATATGCACATGGTACATGAATCTAAGCCTAGACGGACAGTTCCTCATTGTTCAGGAACCCCTTATCTGTGAACTCACTGGCCCACTGCGATTCGTTTGTAGCCCCATCAACCCTCGGCAGCGCCTGTCTCGCATCGCAGGCTCGCGCAGGGTGGCCAAAGCTCTGAGTCCCCTCGGCGCCCGTTACCGGCTGAGGCTGCCCAGGCAACTCGGCCTCTTGTTTCAGCTTGCGTGGTCCGTAGACGTCCTTCCCAGGGTCTCTTCAGCGCATGTTTTTCACATCGTGGGGCCTTATACTTGCGACGTTGCTGGTGAGAATGGCCCACAGCACGGAGCTGGAGGTGCGTCTGGAGCTGTGAGCACAGGAAGGCTGCAGCATGCCTCCCAGAGAGAACAGACATCAGGTAACCCCGTTCGGGTGAGAGTTGCAGTGCAGGTGGCTGTAACACGATGTTAAATAAGATGCTCATTAAATACATACATTAAATAAAATGCCCTCACACAGAAGCGCACACCAAACAAGTCTACATATTGGTGGGTTATGAAAATACGGTGCCCAGAGGATCTCAGGGACCCTACCTTGCGTTTCCCTGGGACCATGGTATTTGCTAATTTAGGGTTTGTGGCAACTTTATAGAACATAGTTACTGGGAACGAGAATGGACCAAGTGTAAGTGTGTGTGTGTGTGTGTGTGTGTGTGTGTGTGTGTGTGTGTGTGTGCAGAGAGAGACAGAGACAGAGAAAATAAAGGGGTGCAGTCCCTGCTTCCTGAGCAGGTGTGGGCGCTGGCAGATGGTGAAGGAGGTGCTCTCCTTGGCCATGTTTTGCATCTTTCTGTTGTGCCCAGTGGCCCTCTACTACCAAGTGACCCCACATGTCCTCTGAGCAGGTAGGCTGGGTATCCAGCCAGCAGAGGGCCAGGGAGAGGCTGTTGGGGGCTGCCTTGAAGGAGAAGCCAGGTATCCCTGCAGAGGAGGCCACCTGAGAGGGAGATGAGGGTTGTGACCCATCTGTGGTCCAGCCCAGGTGCTCTGTGTGGGTCACACATGGGAACCAGGCACCCAGGAAGCTATCACTTTTCTGCATGGAAGGGAGCTGCATAATTTGTCCTAGAATGCAGAGTCCTGCAGTCTCCTAAGCTCCAGGACAGGTGGAAAGTGGACACACAGACAGCTGACCATGGAGAGAGGCTCTTAGGTGATGAGAAATCCTCCTGAGCTCCGACCAAGAGGTCCAGGTCCTGTTGTGCCCATGCGACCCTGGGAAGTCACTAAATGCTCCTGGCTTGAGGTTCCTCCCACATACAGTGGCAACAGCCCTGCATCCCCACGGGATGAGGTGTTCAACTGCAGGGAGACCATCCCAATGCTGGCTGCCTGCAAAGTGAGCCAGGTGCTGAAGCTGTCCGGGCCTCTGAAGGGACGATGCCCCGCACATCCAGGATGGCTTGAGGTAGGACCTCAGCCCCACTCCACCTGCACCTTCCCCTGCTCTGAGGACCCAGGTTGGGACCTGCCTACCCACTCCTGTTCCCCTGGGGACACAATAGGACAGGCTCCTGAGCTAGGCAATCTAGATTTACGAGCTGGACAACATCCCAGGCAAACAAACATCTCTGATGCTTCTGCGAGGCGGAAATGGCAGCTGTAGTGCTTAGGACACCCAGGCAGAAGGGTATAAAAGCCAATAGCCTGGGTACCACACACATTCACACATTCACACACTCACACTCACACCTCCTCCCAGCTCACCTCTAGCCCCACTGCCCCACCATGGCCACCTCCACCCTGTCCGTCTGCTCCAGTGACCTGAGCTCTGGCAATCGCATCTGCATGCCCGGTTCCAGTGACTCCTGCACTGACTCCTGGCAGGTGGACGACTGTCCAGAGAGCTGCTGTGAGCCCTCCTGCTGTGCCCCCAGCTGCTGCCAGCCCTCCTGCTGTGCCTCCAGCTGCTGCCAGCCCTCCTGCTGTGTCCCCAGCTGCTGCCAGCCCTCCTGCTGTGTCCCCAGCTGCTGCCAGCCTTCCTGCTGTGTTCCCAGCTGCTGCCCACCCACCTGCTGTGTCCCCAGCTGCTGCCAGTCCACCTGTTGTGCCCCCAGCTGCTGTGTCCCCAGCTGCTGTGCCCCAGCCCCCTGCCAGACCCTCGTCTGCACCCCAGTGAGCTGTGTGTCCAGTCCCTGCTGCCAGCCAACCTGTGGGCCCATCCCCTGCCAATCTGCCTGCACCATCTCCTGCACACCCTTGTGCTGCCAACAGTCTAGCTGCCAGCCCTCCTGCTGCACCTCCTCCCCCTGCCAGCAGGCCTGCTGTGTCCCTCTCTGCTGCAAGCCTGTTTGCTGCACACCTGTCTGCTGCAAGCCTGTCTGCTGCACCCCCTGTCCCTCATCCTGCTGCAGACCCTCCTCCTGCATGTCTGTCATCTGCCGTCCTGTGTGCAGACCCACCTGCTGTGTGCCCGTCTCCTCCTGCTGTGCCCCCACCTCCTCCTGCTGCCAGCCCAGCTGCTGCCGCCCATCCTCCTGCGTGTCCCTCATCTGCCGCCCCGTGTGCTCCCGCCCGGCCTGCTGCATCCGTGCCTCAGCCCAGAAGTCCCGCTGCTGACTGGGCACGTCCCCCCAGGGCCAGCTGGGTTCAAGTCTCACCTTGTGACTATGGTCCTCCCAGCCACCCCTCAGTCCAGCCCTGACCCATGTTATATGGCTGACCCCACCCAGGATGGGGTCCCCCAGGTCCCCACTGTCCTCACCTGACCTCTGCTCCCAGGAACCCCTGACCTTGCTGCTTCCCCAGCCTCTTGCCTCCCAGGAGGCACCTCTATCTGCCCCTGGATCCCCTGTCCTTCCCTCCATGTTTCTCTGTCAAGTCACTTGACCTCCACTCTCATCTTGTCGGCATCTCCTCAGGCACCCCAATAAACCCACTTCATCACCTGATCGCTTCCTGCATCTGATTTCACAGTGAGGCGGGGAGGGGAGGGACAGGTGGTTTTCACCAGACATTGGTCTGCAGCCCCAAGTATTTCTGGGAATGAGTGGTTGAGAGATCACAAAGCTCAGTGGCCTAACTGCTCTGGGCAATGTGACTGGGTAGGACTCTTGTCCTTGCTGAGGAAGGTCAGTGCCTGCTGGGCCCGTACCCTGGCCTTTCCTGGGGCTGGTCACCTGCAGACACATCATGGTCTAGGGGTCTTCAGTCTCCTACGACCATTTCCACCCCCGGTCCCATCTGTGCAAACCCACCCCCCCAGAGTCACTCATCAGGAAGCTGGTATGGGGGCTGCATGCAGCACAGCCTCTGTGGGCCTGGATCCACCTTCATCATCTACCTGCAGGGCTACACCATTGGCAGAGAACTGATGGGGGGAGGGGGAGGGGCTGCTCCCAGCTTACAGGAGTAAATAGCAAGTGTAGAAATAAAACGTGGAGGAGCAGGTGGCAGACCTGTGGGTCCTGTGTCTGTGTGCCCTTGGGGCCTTCCTCTGGCAGCTTTGGGCTCAGGCTGGGAGTGTGAGGGACACCGAGTCATGATGAAGGGCCTTCCCTGTGAGCTGAGCATCCCTGCCAGGCCCCAGTGTGCCAAAGGGCAGTGGACAACAGCCTCCTCTGATGTCAGGATGACATCAGCCCCACGCAAGGGCACGTGTTGACAAAGGTGCAAATACCCCAGCGAGATCACCCACTGGGGGCGGTGGCCAGAACTGCTGCAGGAAGTGGACCGCTGTCCCCGACCTCTAAAGGGTCAGACAATGTTCAGCCCACCATGCAAATGAGGTGCTCGTCATGAGCCCCTCACTCTTCCTGTGGCCAGCATCCATGGCCTGCTGTCCCCAGAGGGTCTCAGCCTCCTTCCCTGAAATGCTGGCCACTTCCCACTCCCCCCCACATGCCCCACCTGCTGCATATTTCTCATCCAACCTTTCCTCTTCTCCCACTGACTGCTTCTGCTTAAAATCGGCTTTGTTGTGATACGACTTTCACGTAATCAAACGCACCCAATTTAATTGTGCAGTTTGATGAGTTTTTTTTAAAAGGCCCCCATCCCGTCGCCTCCACCTTTGTCAAGATGTAGAACATTTCCTTCAGCTAGAGGTTCCTAGCCTCCCTTCCCAGTGGCCACCCCCTGCCTGGAGCCGGACCACCCCTGCCCCGCGATCTCATTAAAAACAGGTCACATGAAGGAATCATACAGCATGTGCTCCCCGTGTCTGGCTCACTTCCTTGTCCCTGCTGTGTGTATCAGCAGTTCATTCCTTTTCAGTGGCGGAGTCGTGCGTTACTGAAAGGCTGTACCATACTTTATCCATTCACCTGCTGGAGTGTGTGGGGCTGCCTCCAGGTGTGGGCGATTCTGAATGACATCACTGTAAACACCTGACTCAGTGCATTTTCAGCTCACTTGGGGAAATACCTCGGGGCGGTGTAGCGGGTCACCAGCTGGGTGTGGTTGGGTAGCGAGGTGCTTATTTCCCTACTGACTGATGATGGCAATCATCTCATGTGCTCGTTTGCCATTTGTGTGTCTTCCTCAGCGCAGTGTCTGTCCCAAACTCTGCTGGGTTTTACAGAATCTGCTGGTTCATCCTTATTATTAAGTGTTCTTTATGTAGCGTGGATACCACTCATGTGTCGTGTATAGAAGTGGAAAATCTCTCTGTGACGAGCCTTTTTATCTTCTTAACAGTGTTTTTTAAAGAGCTGATATTTTTAATTTTGATTAACCTCAATTGATTTATTTTTCTTTAATAGTTCTATCTAAGAAATCTTTGTCTAAGCCCAAGGTCACACAGATTTCATCTGATGCTTACTTCTAAATATCATATGGTTGTAACTTTTAAGCTTAGTTCTAAGGTCCATTTCAAGTTAATGTTTGAATGTACTGTGAGTTGTTCCAGCATCATTTGTTAAGATCATCCTTTCTCCGTTGAATTATCCTTGCCCCAAAAATCTATTGATGTCATATGTGAAGATCTATCTCTGCACTTTTTTTTACCTTTCTATTCTTCTGTTTATCATTATACCAATAATAAATATGTTTATTATTTTATCAACAACACACTGTCTTGATCAACACAATATAGCTTTAAATTAGTGCCTGAAATCAAACAATGTGAGTCCTTTAACGTTGGTTCTCTTTTTCCAAATTAGTTGGCTAATCAAGATCCTTAAATTTTCATGTAGCTTTTAGAATGTATTCTAGAATTAGCTCATTAGTTTCTACAGAAAAGCATGCTGGAATTTTGATTGGTATAGCATTAAACTTGTAGATAAATTTGGGAAGAGTTGACATTTTAACAATATGGAGTCTTTTAACTTACAGACTGTCCAGTCCTTCAGGGCTGCTTTTCCTAACAATGCGTTGTCGTTTTCCAGACGCAGGCCATGCGCATGCGCTGTTAACTTTGTGTGCTATTTCACTGTCGATGCTTCAGTTGCTGGTATATTTATTTTCTTTTTGATTATTTAGTGCTACTAGGTAGAAGTACTATTGACTTCTCTGTATCGAGCTTGCATCCGTAACCTTGCTAAATGCATTGGAATTGAATAGCTTTTTTAGGTATATTCTTACCTTAGGATTTCCAGAGGTCAAGACTATTGGACTCCGTGTCTTCTCTGTGGGAAAGGTTTTAACTAGGAATTTGATTTCTTCGCTTGGCAGAGGGCTATAGAAGTTTTCTATTTCATCTCATATGAGTTTTTATAATTAGTATCTTTCTGGTTAGTGGCCTGTTTCATCTAAGTTGTTAAATGTATCAGTACGAAATTGTTTGCTTTCATCCTTTTTAATTCTTTTAGTCTATAGATGTGTGCTCGCAACCCTTCTTTCATTCATGATATTAAAAATTCATATCTTTTTCTCTTTTTTCTTGACTGGTAAGGCTAGAAATGTATCAATTTTATTGATTTTTTTTCAAAAAACCAAATTTGGTTTATTGATTTTCTCTCTTGTCTGTCCATTTTCTATTCAGCAGGTTTCTGCACTTCTTGATTATTTCCTTTCTTCTACTTATTTTGACGTTCAACTTGTATTTCTTTTTATAGCTTCTTCAGGTAGAAACTGAGATAACTGATTTTAGTCCTGCCTTCTTTTTCAATACATGTCATCAAAGCTTTACCTTTCCCCCAGTACACCGTGTTAGCTGTATCTCACAGAGTTCATGCTCATTTTATTCAAAATACTTCCTAATCTTCACTGTTATTTCTTCTTTGACTCGGGATAATTTTGAAGTGTGTTGTTTAATTTCCTGATATTGGACGATTTTCCAGATGTTTTTTAGGCAATGATTACTTATTCTGTTGTGGTCAAACAACATTCTCTGTATGATTTCAGTCCTATTAAATATATTGAGACTTGCCTAATGGCCTAGCATATGATTTATTCTGATGAATGTTCCATATGCAATTAAAAATGTAAATTCTACTGTTTGGGGGATGGTATATTATATAAACATCAATTAGTTCAGGTTAGTTTATAGTGTTTTTCCAGTTTTCTGTATACTTATCAATAACACCAAATTACAAAAATATTTGGCCATTATCTCTTAAAGTATCTTTTGCCCTCTCCCTCACTTTTATTTACTTATTTATTTATTTTTTGAAGTGCTCCATTTGTACTTACGTTAGACCACTTCATTGTTTCCCAGCTCACTGAGGCTCCGTGAAGTTTTTACTTTTTTTCCCCTCACTGTCCTCTGGTTTGGATAATTTCCATGGCTATGTCTTCAGGGTCACTGGTCTTTTCTTTGGCAGTGTCTAAAGAACGTTTAAGCACATTCTTATAAATTTTTACTGTTGATGTTATACTTTTCAGCTTTGGGGTTTCCATTTTGTTTTCTTTTGAATCGTCCATTTCTCTCTTCATTATGTCCGTGGTTTCCCTTAAATTCCTGAACGTATTTGTAGTGGCTGTTTCAACTCCCTTGCCTGCGACTTCCATCAGCTCTGTCTGTGGGTTTGTTTCTATAAACTGTCTTATCTCTTGGTTATGGGTGACATTTTCCTCTTTTGCATGTGTCTACTAATATGCTCTCGACTGCTGGACTTCCACGAAATAAAACCATCAGACTGTTGAATGTTGCACTTTGTTTCCTTTTTTAAAGGGCGCTGAGCTCTGTTCTGCCTGGCAGCCACTAACTGTGGATCAGCTGATGCTCTCGTTGCTTCTGTGCTTGTTTTCAAGTTTTGTCAGGACAGGTTAGAGAAGCTTTACTCTTGGAGAGGCTCAGCGCTGCTGTTGAAATGTGACTCTTCTGAGATCCGCACTGAACGCCTCTGGTGTCCAGCGAGGTCCCTTCCCCCTGGTCGTCTGGGACTCTAATATCTCTTACTCTCGTGTACGCTCTGGTGATTGTTCATTGAGACAGCTCTGCGGTTGTTCTTGCCCAGCTGCATGGGGTTCTGGGCTCTGAATGAATGGGTTAGGATTCAGCAGTGGACTCACGGGAGATTTTCCCTGTACATTTCTCCCCTCTCCTGTGTCTGCCCCATAGGTTCCAGCTGCCTCATTCTCCATGAACTCCAATTCCTACCTCTTTCGCTCAGCAAAACCCCCATGGCTGTTTATGATCCCTCCATGTGCTGTGGCCTGGAAACTCTCTCAGCCAGCAAGCCAGGGCAATTAAACAGTCTCAATATATTTAATAGGCTGGTAATCATGCAGAGAATGTTGTTCTGACCACAACAGAACCAGAAATCATTCACCGAAAGTCACCTGGAAAAGTGTCCAATGTTAGCAAATTAAATGGCAGGGCTTGCCTCCTTTGTCTCCCTCCCCTAAGGGACCCCAGTACTGAACTCTCAGTTGTCTAGTGCCTGACACCTGGCTTTTTACATCTTTCGTCCCATTTTCTATTTTCATCAGGTAGGAGGATGAGTCAGGTCCACCATGGCTCAGAGTAACACTTGACTCCTTGTTTTCAAGAACTCTGTTTCTCTCCATCCAATCCCTTGCTTCCCTCTCTGGCTCCGCAAGCTCTTTCCTGACTCTGAAGCTGCGTGGGCCTGCTTCCACTCTGGGAAATGCTCCAGCTGACCTGAAGCTCAACCTGAGCCTTACCTCCTTCCCCAAGGGCTGCTTTATGCTGCTAACATTCTCCAGGAGGGATGGATCCTGGAGATCCTGGCAGTGGGTCTTGTAGAGACACGGGGAATCTCAACCTAACTTTTTGGGGGCTCCAGGCTCCATAAGAAATGTCACCAATTCCCAGTCCACTCAAGGTTCAGTGGGGTCCTGTTCACACAGACCCCATGGTAATTATGTCTGTGGGGAAGGTACAGAGTCAGATCAAGGAAAAGAACTATTCAGCGAGTAATAGTACAGGAGGGTGAAGGGCCAATCCCCGACGGCCCCAAATGGCCAAAGAGGTGTGGAGCCTGTCCCTGGGAACCTGAGAGCCACAGGAAGCCGCACAGGGTCCTGCTGGATGGCAGAGTGTGATGTGCAAAGGGCAAAGGTGGATGTGCCATCAAGCTGAGAAATGGCAATAAAGACACGTGGCCATGAATGCAGTGCTCAGTTCAGGGCTGTTTATTGGTCACTTTGCTCAAGTGAATCCAGACCAGGCTCAGGGTCAGAGACTGATGGAGGCTGAGCTGGTCCTCACGAGGGTGGGACATATGGAGGGACCACTGCCGTGAGGACTGCCTAGGTGCCACTCAAGAGCCATAGCGTTGAGTATGGTCATTTGGTTCTTCTATAGCTCAGGAAATTGTCTAAGTGCCGGAACATTGCAGGGCATGGCAGTCAGCTTCCAAGTGGGACCTGACCCTGACCCAGGTGAGGGCAACCTCCTGACACGGCTCAGGCCCAGAATGAAGGGTGGCTGGGCAACCCACAGTCATAGGGGTGGGGCCTGAGCCTGGCTGCCCTGAGGAGATGTGCCCAGTCAGCAATAGGACTTCAGGGCCAATGCAGGGACACAGCAGGCTGGATGAGAGTACACAGGATGGCAGATAAAGGACATGCAGGAGGCCAGGCAGTAGCAGCTGGGCTAGCAGCAGGAGGGGGCACAGCAGGAGGAGACAGGCACGCAGCAGGTGGGTCTGCACACAGGGCGGCAGATGAGGGACACAGAGGAGGAGGGTCTGCAGCAGGACGAGGGGCAGGGGGTGGGCTGGCAGCATGAGGGGGCTGGGCAGGGAGCAGCCCCAGAACAGATAGGCACACAGCAGGCAGGTTTGCAGCAGATGGGTGTGCAGCAGACAGGTGTGCAGCAGACAGGCTTACAGCAGACAGGTGTGCAACAGACAGGCTTGCAGCAGGTGGGTGTGCAGCAGGAGGACTGGCAGCAGCTGGGGGCACAGCAGGAGGGCTGGCAGCAGCTGGGGACACAGCAGGAAGGCTGGCAGCAGCTGGGGACACAGCAGGAGGGCTGGCAGCAGCTGGGGACACAGCAGGAGGGCTGGCAGCAGCTGGGGACACAGCAGCTGGGCTGGCAGCAGCTGGGGACACAGCAGGAAGGCTGGCAGCAGCTGGGGACACAGCAGGATGGCTCACAGCAGCTCTCTGGACAGTCGTCCACCTGCCAGGAGGAGTCAGTGCAAGAGTCACTGGAACCGGGCAGGCAGACACGGCTGCTGTAGCTCAGGTCGCTGGAGCAGACGGACAGGGTGGAGGCGGCCATGGTGAGTGGTGGGGCTGGAGGTGAACTGGGAGGAGTGTGTGAGTGTGTGAAGGTGAGTGTGTGTGTGAGAAGCTGGGGCTGTCCAGCTTTTATACCCCTCCCTGGGTGTGTGTGTTGTCCCAGCAGCAGGCTCACATACCTCTTCCTTGTTGCTGGTGAGGGCGGGCCCTGAGAAGAAGCAGCAGGTGTTTTAGTCCCAGGAGTCATTGCTCAGCTCACAAAATTCTTAGAATTGGCCTGGGTGTGCTTGTCCGTTTTCAGTGCCAGAAGGAAACCTTGGGGTGGCATGTAGGTTGCCTTGTTTCTTAGCAGGACCCCTGGGGGCTAAGGCAGAACCCGGTGTGTTTGTGCTAGATCGTGCCCCTGGTTGTGCAGCCCTGTGGTGGGTGCCCTGCTGGTGGCACCAGGTCATGTGCCTGGTGGTTGGAAGCTTATTTGGTTTCCAAATAAAGACAATGTGAGTCACAACATGTAGCCTGGGGCCGCCATAACAAAGCACTGCAGCCAGCTGGGCTCACATGCAGAGGTGTGTTTTGTCACAGTCTGGGGGCCAGAAGTCAGAGGTCAAGGTGTCTGCAGAGTTGGTTCTGAGGCTGAGAGGAGAATCTGCCCCCGGCTCTGCCCCAGCTCCGGGTGGCTGCTGGCCATCTGTGGGTTCCTTGGCTTATAGAAGCAGCACCCTGATCTTGGCCTCCCTGTTCACAAGGCCCTCTCCCTGTGTGCCTCTCTGTGTCCAAATGTCCCCCTCTTATAAGGACAAAAGTCATATCGGGTTAGGACCCACCCTAGTGACCTCATTTTCACTTGGTTGCACTGACAAGACCTATTTCCAAACAAGGTCGCATTCACAGGTCCCGGGGTGAGGGCCACAGCAACACTATGGGGACAGAATTCAGCCCATCACAAGCACCAGCTCTGAAGCGGACATGCTGTCAGGGTCTGGGGTGGAAGGAGAGGTTGGGCGGGGCTCCTTCCTCGGGGCCTCCAGGCCTCGGGTCTGTAGCAGGTGCAGGATGGGGTGCAGGCAGCATGTGGTGTGACACGTTCGGCAGCACGCATGTGACTGCTGCTTGTCCAGGAGCAGCTTGATTTTTTAAAAAAAGATTACTTGATCAAATAATCATAAAAAAATACAGGGAATTTGCATACACCCTTTGCCTTCTCACAGAATGGTAGATCAATACCAAATTTTAGAAACCACTTTGGTACCTCACTGCTCACCAAAGGACGGACTATACCGGGTTCACAGATTCCCATGAACGCCCGCCCCTGCTCCCTGACCCACGTGGTGTCGTTCGGGTCTTGCCCTCCGGCCCAGGGCGTTGCTCATTTCCGTGTGCTTTTCTACTTGGTCACTGCTGAGGAGCCCTGGCCAGGGGCTCTGCAGCGTGACCCTCAGTTTGGGTTCATCCGATGTTCTTTTCATAGTTGCTGGGGCTGCTGTTTGGGGGCAGAACCTCACAGAAGTCACGTGTACAGTGAGACAGGGGTACAGGCGTCCGCATGTCTTATCTCTGGGAATGTGATCATTCTCCTCTTCACAACGAATACACATTTGGGGGAGGTTGTGTAGGACTTTGCAAACATCCAGTTTCTACTGAAATGTCTGCTCAACGGCTTCAGCGCTGTCTGGGGATGGTGCCTGCAGCCACTGTCCCTGCAGTCACTGTCCCTGCAGCCACTGTCCCTGGGGTGTTTTTAGGGTGGTTGTTCTCCCTCCTCAGGCTGTCATTGCCACTTACTGGTTATGATTCTTCTGTAAGGAAGAGTTGCCCCTTCTCCTCCATTTGTTTATTCATTCTGTTGTCTATTTCAATAGGGACTAAAGGGTGTCTATTCTGCCCTGGCTGGTGTGGCTCAGGGGATTGAGCCCCGGCCTGCGAACCAAAGAGTTGCCGGGAATTGGGGGCAACCACACACCTATGTTTCTCGCCCTCTTTCTCCCTCCCTTCCCCTCTCTCTAAAAATAAATAAATAAAATATTTTTTTAAAAAGAGTATTTTATTGAGTTGCATGACAATATTATCAGTTTCTAATTTTGTTATTCAAATCATTCCAACTTTGACTGGCGGAAGCTCCTTCGTTTGGTTCTTGGACTCCTTCAGCACGCCGCCTGACATCTCACTTCTGGTGCGGGCTCACCCTGAATTCCCCGTGCCCCACCTGGAACCAGCCACTTCTCCATGGAGCCCTGGTCCCTTTTAGTGATGGCGTTCAGAGACCAGATCTGGAGCCAGGTGTGCTCATTACTTCTAGGGTGTCATTTCTCCCAGGCCCTCCCCGTGGACAGAGCCCTCACACATGCCTGAACTTGGGGACACGTTCAGTCTTTCCCTTACGAACCGTGTTAGCTGTGGTGTTTTCCAGTGGATGTTTCTCAAGCTAGAAGTTTCTTTTTATGGCTGAGAGACCCTATCAAGTACAGGTGTTGGATTTCACAAAATGCTTTTTTTGTATCATAGAGTGCTCTCTTTCAAGTCCGTTAATATGGTGAATCACATTAACTAACTTTTTTAACCATTCATTTAGAAATAGTTATAGATTTACGGGAAATTGTGAAGCTATTGTGCACACGTTCATTGATTTCTGATATGGAAGAAGTCCCGAGTTCCGGAGTGAGCCCCCTGGGTTGTGATGCGTCGTCCCTTGTGTATGTTGCCGGACTTGATTTGCTGGTATTTTACTCAAGATTTTCATGCCAGTGTTCACGAGGGTGCTGGCCTGTAGTTTTCCGCGGCTGTGATGTCGGGGGCTGTGATGTTGGGGGCTGTGATGATGCTGCCCTCATGAAAGCAGCTGGCAAGTGGCTCCTCCTTTCCTGTTTGCTGTAAGAAGTGGTGTCGAGTTGGCACTGTCTTCTTTAAATGTTTGGTAAAATTTTCTAAGACACTGGAGTTTTCTTCCATAGATATCAGACATCCCAGGTATCTGTTTGTTATTTAATGAGTTCTGATAGTTTGTGTCAATTGAGGAGTGGATTCATTTCCTTTCAGGTTTTGAATAATAAGCCTCAGGCTGTGTGTAGGCTTCCCTTGTTATCCTTTTAATTTCTGAAAATGGTGAGTAATATCCACTATTTTTTGTTGATATTGATAAATTAATATTTCTAGTATTTTCCTTGGTCAGCCTGGCTAAAAGTTTATCAATTACATCGATGTTCTCAAAGAACCAGCTTCAATTTCACTGACATTTCTCTTGTTTTCAGTGACCTTGACCTTGATTTCTGCCCTTGTCCTTCCTCTACTCCCCCAGGGTTTTCATTCGCTCTTCTTGCCCAAGTTTCTCCAGCTGAAGCTCAGATGGCTGATCTGGTACCTCCCTTTTTGGACAGAAGCTCTTGCTACTGTAAATGTCCCTCTCCTTTGGCATGTCCCCAAGGCCGTCCTGATGACAGTCCTGGGCTGGAGCCTGGGGATTTGCGTGAGCCGATCTCTGAGCCCTTCCTGGCTCTGATCCCACAATTCCTGGATTTGTACCACGTTTTAAGGGTGATAGAGTTGATGAGCTGGGAGTTCGCATGCAGTGGGTTTGAAGGCAGGTCAGGCTGTAAGTGCTGAGCTTCCGGACTCCCACACCCCACAGCCTGAGGTCCTTGCATGGGAGTCACCCAAGGTTCACCTTCTCACTTGCCAGGAGGATGGCAGATAAGGAAACACGGAGAGCTGGCTGGATGGCAGGTGATCGTGCCCGGCAGGAAAGAGCAGTGTTTTTATTGCAAAGGTCCCAGGAGGCAGGGACCGCCCCTTCACCTTCGCCTCTCCCACCTCTTGGCTCCTGGCAGAGGCGGGTCCAGGAGGAGACATGTTCTGTGGGTGGGACCCAGAGGGCCAGGGAGCGTCCTGTCCTGGAACAGCCCCCTTCACCCCCCTGCCCTGCAGCCTGCATGCCATCATTCTGTCTCTTGTCTCTAGAACGCCTGTGTGCCCCGAGGCCAGGGGGCCACTGTGCCCGAAGGCCAGCATTTGACAAGGGTGGCAAGGAAGTTCAGGTTTTGAGCTGTGAAGTGTGCGGCCAGCAGATGAACTTGTTCCCCGTGCTCTGTGCGTGGACTTTACTGCGTCACCGATCAAGGCACCCCAATGCCCTGTTGCCTATTTACACAACGTGAACTTCACATCAGCTGTACCAGCCACGAGAATCTCACTCAAGAGACCTGCTTAGCCAGCCTGGCAGCCTGCCTTCCTGCAGGCAAACACGGGTCCTTCTGCAAACAAACTCAGGTGGGAAGTAAACAGTTCCCTCAAAAGTGGGCCTGCACAGGGTAGGCTGCGTCGTCAGGGATGGGTGATCCCTTTCCAGTCCAGTCTCGGTGAGGCAGTCCATGTTTGGGGAGCAACCTCTGCCTGCCAGATAAGATTGCCAGTCCCTCCCACGGCCCTACATGAAAGGGGGGTGCCGTCTTCTGCGGCTGTCGAGGATATGGAGCCCCTGAGAGGTTGATGGGAGGCTGCAGGACACAGTGAGGCCCAGGAGAGCTGGGTGCAGATGCCACCGTCCTCGCTGTGCCTGACCCCATGGACAAGGTCATGCATATTTCTGGGGGTCTTTGACTCCAAGGCACTGAGGTGGACTTCGGGGCAGGACTGAAGGGGCGGGTGTTTTGCATTTAAATTTATTGGTGTGTGCAGAGGACTTCACCCATTCTGGTCCAGGGAGCGCTCTGGGCCACATTTGCTGGGTAATTTTGGGTGTCACTGCTCTTTTGGGGCCTCCCTGCAGCTTCAGTGGCTGGGTAACCACACTGTCTTTGGCTTTCCAGGCTGCGGACAAATCTGCGCTGCAGCCCCAGAGAGCCCAGGAGCCCCAGTGGTCCCACTCAGAACTCAGGGCCAGCCTTATCTCCCGCCCTTGACTTCCTTTAAAACAAGTTAAGAAAAGCATGTTTGAGCACTCAGGACACGACTCATTTTCTGGTTTGTTTTCCATCTCTGCGTGTTTTTCCTTTCCCACTTTAACGAGGTCCTTACTGTTGTAATTTGCGTCTCTCCGACTCACACGCCTTGAGTATCCCATCACATGCCTGGGAGCCGTTTGGGTTCCTTCTTTTGTAAGTTGCCTGCTTTTATTCTATTCTGGGGATTGATTGCTCTTCTGTTTTCCTCGTGGGCTCTTGGCCATTTGTACTCTTGTCAGTTCCAGGCATGACAAACACCCTTCCTGTCTGCCCCCTGCCCGCCCCCCCACCCCGCCCCCATCATCGGCACTGCCCACGTGTCCTTCCTGAGCAGAGATTCTTGTTCTGATGTGACTTCTTCCTGATTGTTTGTGTTTATTGAGTTTGGGACTTCCATGACCCAAGATCACAAAGGCAGCCCCAGCTCCTCCCTCTGACTTGGGAGTTTCACCTTTCACCCCTCCTGGAGTTGACACTGGTGTCTCCTGTTCAGGGAGGGATTCAGCTTGACTTTCCTCCCCGCAGAGCCCAGCTTTCCCATCATACCCGCTGGTGCATCCCTCCCTCCCGCCGTTCCCTGTGGTGCCTGGGCTACTTACCTGTGGGTCCCTCTGAGCTCTCTGGTCTCTTCTCATCATTGCTCCACCTGCCTCCTCTTGGGCCCAAACTGGACTCTTTTGTTTTTCTGGCTCTGTAGTCAGTCTGACTGTCCCATAGGGCAACCTCAATTCTTGGAAAGAAACTGCTCCTGCTCCCCAGGCACACAATTTAAATCAACGATATCCACAGAGTGAAGAGGATTTTATTGACCACTTAGTTCTTTCTCCCCTCCTGCCCCCAGTAGGGGACCCCTTCCCAGAGACTAACCTGAGTCTAACCTGGCTCAGGGCCACACACCTGTGTTTCCAGTGAAGGCAACTGGCCCCACCTGAAAACCTTACTTGCCACAGGCACCGGTACAGACAGCCTCCCCAGGGAACTAATCTGGGACCAAGGAGCCTAACTCCTGGCCAGAGTCCTAGGTAGTTT
The DNA here is from genome assembly GCA_004027475.1 of Anoura caudifer. Taxonomy (NCBI): domain Eukaryota; kingdom Metazoa; phylum Chordata; class Mammalia; order Chiroptera; family Phyllostomidae; genus Anoura; species Anoura caudifer. The sequence goes on from PVKU01008215.1 coordinate 73,892, forward strand.
CTGTCAGGCCTGGTCCTCACCATCAGGAAGGCTTCACCCCCTGGCCACACACCAGGCATGGGGCGTGGGCAGGGCTCTGCCTTCCCATTGGCCACATCTGCCTTCCGAGCCTGGTGCCTGTATTTGAAGGCCTCCTTTTGGGGGCCTGGAAGCTGCTTTTCTGACTCTGACTCGGTGCCCAGCGCTTCCACTCTCAGCCCATCCTCCCCGTCCTTCCTGCAGGAGGCATGTGTCCAGGCTTCCTCACTATGTCCTTCCCTGGGGGAGATGGAGGGAGGGGTCAGGGTCTCCTCTGGTTCAGCCTCCTGCTTACTGCCGCAGTGACTACGGTCCTCGCTGTTCCTTCCAGTCCTTCCGGTGGGCCTTTCGGCTCCTCTGACACCAGGCAGCTCCGATCTTTCTCCACCTCCTGACGGTGGTGGGACAACCACTTGCCCATTTTTAATAAATAAATAAATAATTCCTTTACTGATGACGATATTACAATTGTCCCAGTTTTCCCCTTTGCCCCCTCCACCCAGTATCCCCACTCCCTCCAGCGATCATGCCTCCTTTGTTCACGTCCCTGGGTCGTGTGTGTAAGTTCTTTGGCTACTCCATCTCCTGTACTTGCTCTTACCATGCCCCTGCCTATTCTGTAACTCCCAATTTGTGCTTCTTAATCCCTTCACCTTTTCCCCCAGGCCCCCAGACCCCTCTTCCCACCAGCCACCATCCCAATATTCTCTGTAATTCTGTTTCTGTTCTGCTTGTTTGCTTAGTTTGTTTTTAGATTCAGTTGCTGATAGTTGTGAGTTTGTTGTCATTTTAACGTTCATAATTCTGGTCTTCTTTTCCTTAAATAAGTCCCTTTAACCTTTCATACAGTGATGGTTTGGGGTGGTGAACTCCTTTAGCCCTGCCTTTCCTTGTCTGGGAAGCACTTTATCTGCCCGTCGATCCTAAATGATAGCTTTGCTGGTGACCTATTTGAAAAAATAATAAAAGAAAACTTCCCTATTTGGTGAAGGAAACAGACATGCAGGTCCAGGAAGCACAGAGAGTCCCAAACAAGATGGATGCAAAGAGGACCACGCCAAGACACAACATAATTAAAATGCCAAACGTTAAAGACAAAGAGAGAATCTTAAAAGCAGCAAGAGAAAAGCAGATAATTACCTACAAAAAGGAGTCCTGATAAGACCGTCAGCTGATTTCTCAAAAGAAACTTTGCAGGCTAGAAGGGATTGGCAAGGAGTATTCTAAATCATGAAAAGCGAGGACCTACAACCTAGATTACTCTAACGGCCCACCCATTTTAAAGGTGAGGAAACCGAGGCTCAGAGAGCATCAGCGAGCAGTGGAGTGTGAGACCCTGAGGTTCAGGACCTTCGAGTAGTCAGCTTTGAGTCAGTGTATCTGCGGCCACCACCTCCCCTGCCAAACTGTAGGGACCTGAGGGCAGCAACTGTTTATTTCTGAAGCTGCCATTTCAAGAGGACCACCCAAACAGAAACAGGCCAAGGCCACTTCTCCAGAGCTGGCTGCAGCAAGTCGGTCACCACCACTTGGGTTTGGTGGAGGCTCAGATAGGCAGGGCAGGGGAGAGTTCATAGTGAAAAGGGGCGTTCCAAGTGCCCAAGGGAGGCTGAGGCGCAGGGAGGCTGGAGGCAGCACTGGAATCAGGGCTCCTGCGTGAGTGATTGGTCAGGGGAGGAGGCCTGGCTTTTCTGGTTGATCCTGAACTGGACTGGGAACAAAAATGAGGGGAATTGGCGGTCACTGGTCACTCACATCTGGGATGTTCTGGGCCGATGGCTGCAGAGGCCGTGGGTCCTGCGTGTGTGGCTTGGCCGTTGTCTTCTTGTACACCCAGGCTGTCAGCACAGACGCAAGAGGTGCTAACAGACATATGGATTGATTAGGATTAATTTTTGCAGAACTTCACCATCTGGGCGCGTCTGACTGTCCTGAGACAGCTCGGACTTTTGCGAGCGTGGTCTCTTGCTGGATCTGCATCCAGTGGGAGCTTTTCTGGGAAGGTGCAAAGCTCAGCATCTCCATTAACCTTGCAGACCTTCCCGCGTGTAAGTGGACGAGGTAGAGATGGACACGGTGCATGTGGACTGAGTGTCCGTCAGGGCGAAGACTGCGTGTGGGTGGGGTGGGAGCAGGAAGAGGTTGTTTCAATTAAACAATACAGGGAGAGGATCCTGGGATTAGCTGAATGTGGGGTCCCCCTCGCTGTTCATGGGCCCTAATTGCTCGTGCCCAGGGCCCAGCCAGGCCAAGGTGTGTTCTGGAAGTAGGACAGCCCCCTCACAGAGGACCTTTGTTTCCTGAATGAGGGGCTGGACCCTGGTGGGGCCACAGCTAAAACCGAGAGGGGAAAACCCACCCCCCAGGCAGGATGTGTATACCCAAGTGTCTCTCAAAGATTTTTCAGGGAGGGTGAATTTAGGGTGCACAATGTTTATTCAGAGCCCCAAGCTTTCCAGGGTCCCTAACCAGGCGCAGCTCCACAGGATTTGCGATCACACCTTCATGCCCTGGCTGGTCTGAGGTTTGGGTCAAGGTCAGGCTCCTAGAGCACAGACTCCTCCCCCCCC
>PVKU01008216.1:0-76673 GCA_004027475.1 Anoura caudifer
TGATCTGCCAGCTGCTACTACCTGTGCACCCGGGTCCACCAACCTCCACTTTTTCCTGCCACGACTCTGCCCCTCTTACAGGTCTGGATGAATGGTTGTTGGACTTCCGTACAGTTTAATTTTTCTATCAGTTCTGTTGTTTTCTTGTTTCTAAATCTTTGTTGTCTTTAATTTTCGTTGTGTGAGGAGGCACAGTGTGTCCACCTACACCTCCATCTTAATTAATTTGTGTTTTTCTGTATGAACAACTGTACACTTATTTTTGCCCATTCTTGGGTGTGTGTACATATTTCTTTTGCTTTTAAAAGTAGAAAAAGATTACGTATATATAATCTGAGTTAACTTTTTAAACTGCACTCTTTTATAATGGGTATGACCAACAAAATTAAAACTAATGTTCTTTCTGTGAGTTATCTGTGTATGTGTATCTTTAAAGAATTATTTTGAGTTTTCTATTTTATTTTCTGATGTTATGAAAGAAAATAAGTCTTCTAAACTCCTTGGTTTAGTTATATTACCTATATCTAAATATTCTTGATTCATGATATTAAAGGCAAAAATAGCACTCAGTGAGTATGATAAAATAAAGTATGTCCTCTACATAAAAATATATTTTCAAAGCAAAGGAAATTAAAACATAAAATCCCTATTAACCAATGGAAATGTCACTTTTTATTGCCTGGAAGTCTAGAATTTAATTAATGTTGATCTTTTTTATTGTCAAAGCTGATTCTGTAAACAATGATAGCTTTTCTGATTTAAATACTTTTTCACGAGAAAATATTTTATACACTGCCCTTTGCAGAATATTACGATTTGACCTCCTAAAATATCCATGTTCCCGCTGCAAAGATTTATTAAAGTGGCAATAAAAGCTCTGTAATGGGTCACATTCACACCGCATGGTAAAAACCAACGCTCTGTACAAGGAAGCACTGCACATGAATAGGAATTCCGCTCCGTTCTCTGGGAAAGCCGGGGCTAATGTGCCTTCTCCGTTGTTTCTATTTGTGTGTGACTGTTCTTCCAAATGCCGGGCAAGAAATATTGTAATTGCCTATTTCAGACCTCAGTGAATCCAATACAGGGGTAAAAAAAAAAGAGATCACATATTCAGACTTTATTTTGTTCTGTTTATTTATTCAAATATATAATAATATATGCAAATATAAATGTTCCCATTTTATCATCAATTTGAATGAACTGAGAAATGGCAGCTGGAAGATATGTTTAGGAGCTTAACGATCCCACTTTCTGTTTAAACTTACCTCACAGAAGTATACAGAGCACTCACTATACCTTTTTTTTTTTAAAAACAATCTTCTTGGTCTTGCTACAGCAACGTATTCTAACCTATTCCGGCGCTCTCTCCTCCATGAGACAAGCCGTTATACGGACTGTGACAGTGTAAAAAAAAAAAAAAAAAAAAAAAAAATCTTCTCCCCCATCCTCTTTTGGACAGAATATCCAATTTTAAAATGTTTACATAGTAAAGTTTATAAATAGAATGTAGAATAAAGTGGAATTTCATATTCTCATATAAGGACAAAATGGATTAGGGTCCACTATCACCTTGCAAGCTTTCAATAAGGTGAATAAACAGCTTCTAGAAACAGCAAACTTCACTTCCGGTGGGACACAGCTTTACCGTGATCCAATCCTGCACCGGCATTTTGAGTGGGCTTTGCTACCTGGTAACTTGATAGCTTTTCTTTAGGGGAAATTGGTTTTGTAAGAATTTATTTCTGGTTGTTTTCTCTCAAAAAGGTTATTGAGCTTCAGACTGACTTCAGTGTAAAATGTCTAAACCCTAAATGCAGGTAGTATTGGCCTATTGTTTCAGAATCCAAAGCGGGGACAATAACAGATATTACAGTACTGGAAGTAAGCAGTACAATACAATGCTGTGACTCACAGGTTATCTTGTATTCAATAATTCAACAAGTATTTATTAAGGACCTATGATAAGGCAGAACATTTTTCCCTTCACATGTATGTGTAATTAAGGACAATTGACTAGAACCCTCTAAAATCTATGGTATCCACTCCACTAAACTGGAAACTTCTTGAATTATGACTATTTAAGTAATTTTTATATATCCATATTTAGCTAACTATATTATAATTACTTTCTATTCAACAAAAGACAATACTTTCATTTAGAACATTTATCCAGGGAATACAAGATTCTTTAAATTATGATTATCTTTGAGGTTACGTAGTTCAATTTTCTTAACCATGGTGGTAATTTCTATTCTACAAATCTCTACTCTCTTCTTATAGTGACACAGAACTGATTACCTCACAGAGTTACCAGTTCAGTTACAATAATATTTAACACTTCTATGTGTTATAAATATTTTGGTAATTTTTTAATAAGCAATCTCTCATTTATCCAAATGCTAACTCTCTGATTGCCATTGCCATTTTATATACAGGAAGGTATGAAAAATACTTGCTGGTTCTGCAGCTAATTGAACAGGAAGCCTGGATTCAAATATAAACAATTTTGTGACCATCTTATCTTTATTCTGTCACAAGCCCTTTGGAGACTAAGGGTTCAGTAAACACATAGCAACTTTGTGAAAATACATTAGAACATAGAAAAAGAGAAAAGAAGACAGGAGAAAGGTTGGCAGAGATTGACTCATAGAAAATACTTTTTACACTTATAAAACAGATTTTTTTAAAGAAGTGGATTTTCCTGGCTAGTGTGGTTCAGAGGATTGAGTGCCAGCCTGTAAACCAAAGGGTCGCCAGTTCAATTCCCAGTCTAGGGCACACGCCTGGGTTGCAGGCCAGGTCCCCAGCAGGGGGTGTGTGAGAGGCAACCACACGTTGATGTTTCCTTCTCTTTCTCCCTCCCTGTCCCTCTCCAAAAATGCATAAATAATAAAATCTTTAAAAAAACAGAAGTGTATTTTGAGGAGAAAAAACATGGCGCCAAGAGGTGTGGAATAGAAACTATATAATGTAGGCTGTTTTGCTCACTTGCTTTATAACCACAACAAATTAGTACAGAGAACGCCCCATGCAAAACAACACAATAAAGGCTGGAAGACTGAGGTGTCCCCTTAGTCAGGACGGTTGATTTTGGTCTCTGGTGTTTGGAATTTAGGCTAAAGTCCTTGTATGAGCCTGGATCACAGGGTATGTGGCCCAGCCCACACATTAATCACATCTCAGGAGAACAATAGTTGCTTGGCCCCGGTGTTTAGTTTCCTGTGCTCTGTAACCTTCCACAGTGCAATGGTCCTGAGTAAATTAAAAGACCGGAAAGACAGTAAGTATTTAGGCCATAAACCAAAAATGAACTTTGGAAAGTTATTCTGATTGTGGTCAGAAGAGGCAACAATGCGAGCAGAGAATAGAACAGCAGATCAATGGCTATTGCAACGATCCTGTCAAGGAATGATAGAAACCGACGTGAAGAAGCAGGCTAGTTGACCCTAGTTGACCCTAGTTGACCCTGGCTGACCCTGGCACACCCAACTCTGGTTCGAAATGCACGGGTCCACTTACAGGCAGATTTTTTTTCAATAAATACTTGTACTGCTTATATTTTTAAAATGTGTTTAGTATTTTGTGTTTGATTTTTAGTTTTTTATTATTATTCTATTACAGTAGTCCCAAATTTTCCCCCTTGGCCCTCCTCTGCCTGGCCCACCTCCCACAGTCAATCCGCACACCACTGTCCTTGCACATGGGTTATTCATACATGTTCTTTGGCTATTCCCTTCACCTCCCACTGCTCCTCTGGTCATTGTCAGTCTGTTCCTTGTTTCCATGCCTCTGGTTCTATTTTGCTTGTTAGTTTATTTTGTACATTAGACTCCCCTTACAGATAAGATCATATGGTATTTGTCTTTCACTGACTGGCAGATTTCATTTGGCATTCTCCAGTTCCACCCATGCTGTCCCAAAAGGTCGGACTTCCTTCTTTCTTTCTGCTGTGTAGTATTGCATCATGTAAATGTACCACAGTTTTTCAATCCACACTTTTATTGATGGGCACTTCAGCTGTTTCCAGCACTTGGCTATTGTAAATAGCGCTGCTATGACCTAGGAGTGCATAAGTTCTTCTGAATCCATGATTTGAGACTCTTATGGTATATTTTCAGCAATAGAATGACTGGGTTAAAAGGCAGTTCCATTTTTAATTTTTTGAGGAAATTCCATATTGTTTTCCACAGTGGCTACACCAGTCTGCACTTCCATCAACAGTGTACAAGGGTTCACTTTTCTCCACATCCTTGCCAGAAATTGTTGTTTGTTGATTTATAAATGATGGCCATTCTGACATGTGTGAGGTGAAATCTCATTGTGGTTTCAATTTGCATCCTCTGATGGCTAATGATGTAGAGCATCTTTCCATATGTCTATGGACATTTATATGTCCTCCTTGGAGAATTGTCTATCCAGATCATTTGCCCATTTTTTAATTGGACTGTTTATCATCCTGGTGTTGAATTGTAGAAGTTCTTTATATATTTTGGAGATTAAATCCTTGTCCAATGTATCATTGGAAATTTGTTCTCCTATACGGTCAGTTCCCTTTGTATTTTGATGATGATTTTTTTTTAGCCATGCAGAAGCTTTTTAATTTGATGTAGTTCCATTTGTTTATTTTTTTCCTTTATTTCCCTTGCCCTAGGAGATATATCAGCAAATATATTGCTACATGGGATGTCTGAAATTTTACTACCTATGCTTTCCACTAGGACTTTTATGGTATCACGGTTTATATTTACATCCTTTATTCATTTTGAGTTTATTCTGGTGTAGAGTGTAAGTTGGTGGTCTGGTGTCATTTTCTCACATACCAGTCCTGTTCTCCCAACACCATTTATTGAAGAGACTTTTTACTCCATTATATGCTTGTACTCATTTGTCAAAAATTAATTGAGCATAGAGACATGGGTTTATTTCTGAGCTCTGTATTCTGTTCCATTCATCTATGTGTCTGCTCTTATGCCAGTACCATACTGTTTTGATTACAGTGGCCTTGTAGTATATTTTGATATCTGGTATTATGATCCCTCCTACTTTGTTTTTCTTTCTCCAGACTGCTGAGGTTATTCAGGGCCTTTTTTGTTCTATATAAATTTTTGTAATCTTTGTTCTAGGTCTATGAACTATGCCATTGGCATTTTAATATGTATTGTGTTGAATATACAGATTGCTTCAAGTAGTATGGACATTTTAATGACATTAATTCTTCCAATACATAAACACCGTATATGCTTCCATTTATTTGTATCTTCCTCCATTTTTTTATTCAGTGTTCCATAGTTTTCTGAGTACAAGTCTTTTATTTATTGGTTGTTTATTCCTAGGTACTTTAGGAATAAATTTTTATTGTTGCTATAGTAAATGGATTTTTCTCTACTTTCTTTTTCTGATAGTTCATTGTTGTTGTACAAAAATGCCATCAATTTCTGAACATTGACTTTGTATCACGTTATTTTGCCAAATTCACTTATTAGTTTGAGTAAGTTTTTGGTGGAGACTATAGGGTTTTCTATGTACATTAGCATGTGATCTGTGAATAATGACAGTTTTACTTTTTCCTTTCCAGTTTGGATGCCTTTTATTTCCTTTTCTTGTCTGATCTCCATACTATGTTGAGTAAGAGTAGTGAAAGCAGACACCCTTGTTGCCTTCCTGATCTTGTTTTTTAACCTGTATTTGAGAGTCCGTGGGTGTGTAGGGCTGCCTGCATGCATAGAACTACAACTTGAGCACTGGCAGATTTCAGTATCCAAGAAGGTCCTGGAACCAATCCTGGCAGAAACTGAGGGACAACTTAAGTTTTGCATAGAGTTGGTCGCTCTAACTCCCAAATTGTTTAAGACTCAACTGTATTTTGCTGAAGTGTATTACCATGCTCTCCATTTTGTAAATTTTTCTATACAGTTAATAGGGACTTAATCTTATATTTTTGATTTAACAGTTGGAGAATCATTTATCAAATGAGGTTGATTATAGTGAGGTTGATTTTCTGTTTTTCTTGATGAACTGAACAATCCTGTGTCATTATTTCTTGTATGAATGTTGTTGAGATGTGATGAAATCCAATGATTTATTTCCAAAGTAAACACAGGAAGACATGACAGCTGTGATAGCAGGAGGGAGGAAATCTCTGTCTTGGTTGAGCCTGTAAGATCACCATCAGAAAGGGTTTTTGTGCCCAAGAGTTAAGTTGAAGTAAAGCAAGTTTTATTTGTCTTCCTGTTTTTCAGAAATAATAATGTCACAACTATGGTTTACTTTCTTTAAAAAATACCCAACATATTATTTTTCATTATGTTATTTTTCAAACACTTTCAGTTTGATTGCTTTTATCACTTTTCAGGTTTACTTTTTCTGCAAAGTCACATTGGGATCTACTTTAGAATCCAATTTCAATAAGTTTTATGTGGATTTATCCCATTTACATGCCTGATTATAATATATATTCTTAATATAGTGTATTTATGGAGTTCAAAGAATAACCATCAAGACTCAAAAGTTAAAGTTGAGTAACATTCATATACTTGGTTAACTAGTGGTCCAAAACTACCAACTTGTGCATTATAATAATAATGTTTTCAAGATATAGTGCTAGAAAATAAAACATTGATTTCTATGAGCTACGTTTTTTCCTATCGGCTAAGACTAACACTGGGTTCAGCACAGTAGGTCTTCTGCTGAAAAGTGGAAACAGGTAAGAAATTCAGCATGAAGAACTGAGAGATAAAGCCATGTGGCAAAGCCCCATTGATTCCACCATGTTCTTTTTTTTTTTTTTCCCTGATTTATTCTACTTAGCAGCTGTATCATCTAATTTCACTGGCTTCTCATACACTTCACTCTAGGAACTCATCACAAATCAAAGGAACAAACAAAAGGCATGGGAAATACATACATAAAGAAAGAGAGGAGAGCAAGAGGCAAACAAAACAAAACAGAAGAGATTACTTTAGCTTCTAAAAATTGTAAACACATATTATGGGGATGATACACTTGCACTTAAGGCACCGATGCAGTAAGTCCTATTGAATTTAATAATTCTTAAAATTATTTTTATATGGTGTATTTATTTTTATAGTGAGGTTGATTTTCTGAATAACAGAAAATAGCAACAAATATAAATATCCAAAACAAAAAAAAAAGAAAGAAGGAAAGGAACAGAAAGACAGAAAAGAAAAAGATTAAACTGGTCCACCAGCTTTTGTAATCTTCAGGATGAATTCAAATAGGAGCAGAGCAGATGGATACTAGGATCAGGTCATAGAAGTCTGGAAAAACCTATGGGATCTGCCTCTTTTTCAAAGACTTGCTATGGATCCTGCTTTTCAATGTATTTGGTCTTTATCAAAAGCAGTATTTTATATACTGGAAAATCCATCTTCTGTTCTATTTTTCCATTTTCCTCATGTCTCCCTCTTCTGCAAAACTCATGAGATGAAACAACACATGGTACCTAATGGGGCATAACCCCAGTGAGCTGTGAAATGGAACGAACCAGAGGAATACTTCTGGAGGTCAGCACTGATGTGTTCATTATTCGTAGATATACACAGTAAGCTGACGGGTAGGATCATTTGCCTCATAGAGCGCTGACCGAACCTTCTCAGATGCAGAAGTCAATGAGGATTTACAATATAAACCTTAATAAAGTTGCATCTGCCCTGTTTCATTTATATTAACATAGGAAATACATTGTAGTGATAGTATATAGCTTTGGGGTAAATGTGTAACAGTTTGTGGTATTTGTTAAAATAAGGATGAAGAAGAAAACTCTTTTGATCAGTAATACAGTACACAGAATTTTCACCTCAGAGTCCCTAGTTTGAATAAGACTGTATGTTTAATAAGACTCGATGTTGCTATGTAATAATTTTTGTTTGTTTTATCTTAACTAGCTGGTTCAGTTCTTTTTGGAATTAAAATGCTCTCGTTAAAAGAATAGACAATGCAGTTAAGAGACAGCCTTTCTTGGTGATATTTTTTAAATGCTAGATGTGTGTGAACTTAGACAATTAATTCTTGTATTCTCCAAATGAGAGAGTATTCCAGAATAGTAAAATAATTTAAGTCTCATTCTACATATAGATTTAAATATTTCTCTATTGTGCCTATTTTCTCCTGAAAGCAATTCGGAAAAGTTAGTCTCACTTTGGACATAATGAATAACTATGTGGAAAACTCTAAAGAAGATTTGTTCATTGGTCAAATGCCTTAATGAAAGAGAGGATTTTATGTGCATAGTAACTTGGGAGAGGAGGACTAGGAACTTTTCTCAGAGACATGGAGGTGCCCAAACTCCTAGACCCGTCTCTCCGCTTGATCTTTCATAAAAAACTGCAATGACTTCGTAGAATCGAGTCCACTCAATGTAGGCTACTGTCACCTCTTCTGTGTCCAGAATGGTTTGTCTTGATTTAAAAAAAGATGCAGGTCCCCAGCCTATAATATGAAGAGAGGAGACTTAAATGAAATGGTGGATCTGAGAGCAGATCACACTGCAACCCGTAATGCAAGGAAGCAAACTGTTTCCTATAGTCAGTCTATGCTGATGGGAGTCGAAAACATATTTTCCAGGTCAATAGAGGAATAAAAGGAGTTCCCTGATTTGCCACAGTTAAGAAAAAATATATATAGGATGACAGTTAAAATTAGCACCAAAGGGTTCTCTTGCGTTTGATCCTACAAATAATCAAGCTCAACGAGAATGCATGTGTTGTCAGTGGGTGAGTACATGACTTTCCCCGGGGCCTTTATTGTCTCTTCCTACCATGGTGCTCAGCTTGCTCTATGGGCTAAGTTACCAATGAGCGAATCATTCCAGAGAATCTATGTCTCTGTAACACCTAAGTGCACGAGCTACCCTGTCTTCCATCACTGCCCACCTGCATATCTTTTCATTGCATGAAGTAGATGGTTCATGAGGCTCCATTTGCTCAAGTAAGGGGTAGTCCATCCAACTCCTTATATATGTAAAAATTCTATTTTCAAGGTCTGGTTCCTGGGCCACTGATGGCAAAGTAATATAGTAGTCCGTGTTCCAGAAAGTACCCTTTCAAGGGAGGTGACAGAAAGAGTTGAATGAGGAATCATTTTCAGAGCCGTGCTCAGGGTTAAGGGAAACAATAAAGGGCCCTGAAGCAGCCCAGGTGGGGGGAGGTGGGGGGAGCAGCATCTGTTACCACTGCACACCTGCAGGCAAGGTGAGGGAGCAGTCTGCGAAGCTGGACGTAATTCCACGGAGAGAACCAGCCACTGCAAGACCCTTCCAAGCAGTGGATGACCCTAGGACTGAGTGACTGAGCTCTTCCTCTGATCTGCTGTGCAACCCATTGACTGACCCAAAGTAAGAGGGCGAGGCATCACCTGAACGCATGATGCATGGGTAAGTGCAGGGTGAATGGCTGTGGAGGCTGGATCTAGAGGGGTAAGGAAGGAGTACCCAAAGCAAACTGTGCCTCTTCTGGTTTGTGACCATACATTGAATTTTTAAACAGTTTAATTTTAAATTCATATTCTTCAGACCTAACATTGCTACCCAGTTCTTTTAGAAAAATTCTTGTTCTTGTTACCTGTTAATATCCTGCCTTACATACATCAGATACACTTACTTTAAATTACTGCATCTCTCCAATTAATTCTACCAGTCACTAGATGCAAGTCAGCATGGTGTCTCTCTTACACCTTGATTGCATTCCAGAGATGTCCAGGGTTTTGAGGTGGGAGCCCACATTTCCTTAGTGCATCAGTTACCTTGTGTGATACGTGCCATGCAAAGGCTGAAAATCAGACTAGACTTTTGGGTTTTTCTAGTGAGTTAAGAAGAAATAGAGGCATGGATACACAGGACAGACTGACAGTTGTCAGAGGAGAGAGGATCGAGGGGGTGGATGAAATAAGGTGAAGGAATTAAGCAATGTCATATTTATATTTATATTTATATTTATTTGTCTTTAATCAGGGTCCAGCAGAAGTAAGGCCTGCTTGAGTGTGGTTCATAGGGTAATGATATAGATGAAATAATTTATAGTTTCAATTTGAACATTTTACCTAAAATGTCATCTGGTGGGTGTAAGTGTGATATTGCTATGTTATAGAATTACATACTGAAGATTTTGTAATAAAACATTTTGTATTTTGTCACATTTTTATTGTTGCTCAAGTACAATTGTCTACATTTCCCCCTTACACTCCCCCCCATCCCCAGACATCCCCACTTCCCACCCTTGATCTGAACTCCCTTTGGTTTTGTCCATGTGTGCTTCATACATGTTCCTGAAATCCCTTCCCCCTTTTCCCCCTATTATCCCCTCCCACCTCCCCTCTGGTTACTGTCAGTTTGTTCTTAATTTCAATGTCTCTGATTATATTTTGCTTGCTTGTGTGTTTCGTTGATTAGGTTCGAATTATAGGTGAGATCATATGGTATTTGTGTCTCACCACCTGGCTTACTTCACTTAGCATGATGCTCTCCAGTTCCATCCCTGCTGTCACAAAGGATAGAAGCTCCTTCTTTCTTTGTTTATTCTGCATAGAATTCCATTGTGTAAATGTAGCATAGTTTTTTGATCCACTCATTTACTGATGGGCACCTGGGTTCCTTCCATCACTTGGCTGTTGTAATTTGTGCTGCTATGAACACTGGGGTGCACGGGTTCTTTTGGATTGGTGTTTCAGGGTTCCTAGGGTGTAACCCCAGCAGTGGAATTGCCGGGTCACTGATGATTTTATAATAAAACATTTGTACTAAAAAGCTATGCTATTTGTGCCAGGCTATATATCTATCTATCCATCTACACACACACACACACACACACACACACACACACACACACATATATAAATACCACGTGGACATGGACAACAGTGTGGTGACAGAGCAGAAGAGCGTTGCGGTAGGTCGAGTTAGGAAACGGAGGGAAATGGGGACAGAAAGGGACTTTGCTTTGGGCAACGGCCACATGATACAGTGGGCAGATGATGTTTCCTTGAGTTGTGCACTTGAAATGTTAGATTTTGTGAAGCGATGTCACCCCAATAAATTCAATTTTAAAAAAGAAGTATTTAAACATTGTCTGTTAGGCACGGGGTCCCAGGTACGGAGAATCATTGCTAACGCCTCCATCAGTTGAGATTTAAGATAAGGTTTTGCCTGTAGACCACAAGGAAGAGGCAGCAGACAGCAGATAGGACACTGCATTTTAATACAGGAGCCTTGGGGTTCAGGGAGGCACGTGGGAAATGAATACTGAAGTGTCTGTTTGACCTGCTCCTGTCCTGACACTGACTTGTGCTGTGTGTTATCAGTCAGTCACCAACCTCACCGGCTGCAGATCTTCAAGAGAGCGGATGTGAACTCTGTGGGGAACCCGGGAAGGGAAGGAGAGCAAAGTGCTAAGATTGCCCACTGACCTGCCTTCTCAGTTCCCAGCTAGAAACAATCTTGATCCATACTTCCCACACAGCGGCCTTTGCTCCCCAGGCATCCACTCCAATTCATAAGACACATGGTATAAAATGTATTCTAATGAGGTTTAGTTAATGCAATGAAAGCAAGAAATGCAAGGGTTCATAGGTCCATAGATGAGGGGACTCCTGACCAGGAAGATAGGGGAACAATTCTGTAAGGAGAGAATCTATGAACGGAGACCGGAGGGTACGTGATCTTCTCCCTGCTGCCCTGCGGTGTTCACAGTCCCTATCCCAACCCAGTGCACAATTCAGATTTGATTTTTTCCCACTTAAGGTAAAACTTTTTATTTGTTTATTTTACACATTTTTTTATGTTTCAGTTAAATTTGACATACAATATTATATTAGTTTTGGGTGTACATTCACATGATTAGACATTATATAACTTATTATGTTATCATCCCAATAAATCTCACACCCATCTGATCCATATATAGTTATTAGAATATTGTAATTATTTTTTAGCCTCACCCAAGAACATTTTTTTTCATCACTTGTAAAGAGACAGGAAGGGAGAGAGAGAAACACTGATTGAAAGCAAAACATTGGTTTGTTGCCTCCCATAGGTGCCTGGACCTGGGGTTGTATGTTCCTAGGTGGAGGACTGGACCTACAATATAGGTATGTGCCCTGAGCTGGAATTGAACCCACAACACTTCGATAATGGGATGACTCTCCAACTAACTGAGCCACACTGACCAGGACTAAAATATTATTGGCTACATTCCTTATGCTGTACTTTTCATCCTCATGACTATTCTGTAACAAGCAATCTGTATTTCTCATTCCCTTTACCTCTTTCACCCAACCCCCCAACATCCCTCCCATCTGGCAACGATCAAACTGTTCTGTGCATCTACAAGTCTGTTTCTGTTCTGTTTGTTTGTTAATTTTGTTTTTTAGATTCAATTATTGGTAGATATGTATTTATTGCTATTTTATTGTTCACATTTGTTCTTCTTAAAGAAAACTCTCTAACATTTCATGTAATACTGGTTTAGTTGTAATAAATGCCTTTAACTTCTCTGAGAAGCTTTTTATATGTCCTTTGATTCTAAATGATACCTTTAACAGATTAATCTTGGTTGTAGGTCCTTGCTTTTCTTCACTTTGAATGTTTCTTGCCAATTCCTTCTGGCCTACAATATTTCTATTGAGAAATCAGCTGACAGTTTATGGGAACTCCCTTACAGGTAGCTAACTGTTTTTCTCTTGCTGCTTTTAACTTTCTCTCTTTGTCTTTAAAATCTTGAATTTAATTATGATGTGTTTTGGTGTGAACCTTTTTAGGTTCATCTTTTTTTCTTGCCACTTTCTACATTTCCTGGACTTGTATGACTGTTTCTTTCACAAGGATAGGAGAGTTTTATCATTATTTTTTCATATAAGTTTTTAATTCCTTGTTCTCTCTTCTTCCAGTATCCCTATGATGCAAATGTTGGTATGCTTGAAGTTGTCCTATAGGCTCCTTATTAGCCTCATTTTTTTAATTCTTTTTTCTTTTTGCTGTTCTGATTGAGTGGTTTTTGCTTCCTTATATTCTAATTCACTGGTTTTATCCTTAGCTTCACCAACATTGCTGTTGATTCCCTGTAAATTATTTTGCATTTCCATTAGTTTATCCTTAATTTCTGATGGTTCTTATGGTTTACATGTGTTTTCTTTTTTATGTTGTTGAAGTTCTCTCTAAGTTCATTGATCATCCTTATCACCAGTGTTTTGAACTCTGCTTCTAGTAATTGCTTGTCCTCATTTTGTTTAGGTATTTTGTGAAGTTTTGTTCTGTTCTTTCATTTGGGACATTTTTTTTTTTTTTGGTCTCTTCGCCTTGGCATCCTTTCTGTTTTTATTTCTATATATTACGTAAAGCTGCTGAAACTTTAAATTTCTAACCTCTGCTACTAATGTAACTGCCTAAAAAAGTTTACAGCTTGAAAACCAAATTGACTCCTTCTTGGCAGACACCTCTTCACCTTGACCCTATTATTCACATCTTTATAAACATACAAGCGTATCTTGAACAGATAATACAAATTTCTCCAAGGGTACGGTTGTTTCTTTCAGTTTAGAATTTTTCTGTATGTACTGTTAGTGAAAACCAAGAGCCAAAATAAAATAATTAGGTTATAGGATATACTTTTTTCTTTTTCTCAACTGTCAGTTTCTCTTAAATCAACTCTGCCTCTCACTAAACCTGTTTCTTATATGAGATTTTGCCATTGCTATCTTGTATCTGCTTAAACAAAAACTCAATTGTCCACACTTCTGGCAATATGACTGCGTACAATGGACTTTGTAGTGCTAACCAAGTTATCCAATGGTCCTACCTCATAGCCTGTTTTACATGGCACTCATGACAGGTAGAGTCTGAAAGCTGGGTAAAAATACTAAAAACTCTAAAAAGACTGTTATTTTTGGCTGTAAATTTTACGTAATATTTATCTGTCAACCTTGCACCCTTTAAGAATTTAGAACTTTTCATATTATATTTAATTATTGAAGAAACTATTTTTGGATGCTATGCAGCCCACCCACGACCTGTTGGGAAGAGCCATAAAAAAATCTCCATAAATAACAAACGAAAGGGCAGATAACTTTTACTGTATCCCTTGTATTTAAATATGTACATGTCAGTTATGAGTCAAAAAC
The DNA here is from genome assembly GCA_004027475.1 of Anoura caudifer. Taxonomy (NCBI): domain Eukaryota; kingdom Metazoa; phylum Chordata; class Mammalia; order Chiroptera; family Phyllostomidae; genus Anoura; species Anoura caudifer. The sequence continues at coordinate 14,131 of PVKU01008216.1, forward strand.
TACAGTTTATGAAACACGTGGTGTGTCACAAATGAAACACTAAGTGGCTGGATCACAACTAAGTGGTTTGTCTGACTGGGCTTGTACTATGTTTCAAAAGCCAATTGTTAGATTTCCAGAGATTTTTGCAAACTGGGAGATGCTACATTGATAACTTAAAATTAGTCAATCAAGTACTTAGGGCTTTTTCCTGGAGAGTGAGTTGCTGAACATTTATCTATATAGTGTGTGAATGTGAACAAACAGAAATACTTACACACAGAGATTATACTCACATTCATATACACACATAAGTATAAGATTATTTATCCTAAATAAGTATCTACAGGAAAGGTATTATATTGTTCATTTTTAATGAAAAATAAAAATATAGTCATTTTCTATAACTTGCAACTATAGATAAACTAGAATATTTATGCTCTAAATACTTTGAAAATCAAGACAACTCTAAAAAAGTCTGCTTCGTGAAAGCTCATAATGTTTATAAAAAAGGTTAGAGAGTCCTGGCTGGTGTAGCTCAGTGGGTTGAGCGTGGGCTTGTAAACCAAATAGTTGCTGGTTCAATTCCCAGTCAGGGCACATACCTGGGTTGCAGGCCAGGTCTGAAGTTGGGGGAATGTGAAGGGCAAACACACACTATTGGTTCTTTCCCTCTCTTTCTCCTTCCCTTCCCCTCTCTCTAAAATATAAATAAATAAAATCTAAAAAAAAAAAAAGGTTAGAGAGATGACTGAAGAAGGCCATTTCCCGCATTTCAGTGGTGTGACACACGATCTAGAAGTTATACAATATTTAAAATACTGGTAGCCAGTTTGAACCTTCTGCTGAGGGCAGAACCCGGGGTAGTTTCCTGTGTCCCAATGTCATGGACCAGTACCTTACGTGAAAATCAGTATTCAGTCAATATTTGTTAAATCAATCCATGGTTTAAACTTTAAATGCAGATTTTTTAACCCATCTGGAAAACTGAAAAAGTACTCTTTGGAATGCAGTCTTTGAAGAGAACCTTGAGAAAATAGGTCTTCACCTGAAGATGTTTTCTTCAGTGATGAATAGTGTTGAAAGACTATAATCATCACTATTTCAATCCCTTTAGCAGTTACTAATAAAGAGTTAGGGAAATGTGATACTGATGGACATTAAGAAATGGTACAGCCTCCTCAATTACAACCGGGAAATCAAAAATGATTATTCTGAATACAAACATTAATCAGAGACTAACCCCGCTATAATATGAGTAGAACGTAGGGAAAGGTAATGATACAAAAAATTCAAGACACCTTCATAAATAAGTTAGAGGACAGATTTCAAAGAACATGAAGTGTCAAATTTAAAGAAAAAATTGAAAATTTGGAAAGTCCTCTATATTCCCATTTGTCTGAATAAATCTGTAAGAACACTGAAGAAAGTGGTTTTGAGACTTTAAAGAAGGTTAGCATTTTTTTCTATGGTAATGCTTTGAATTTTTCCTTGCGCATAGAAAGGTATTTCCTGGGCTCCAGGGAAAGAAACAAAACAAAACAAACAAACAAAAACCCTCCTTTTGTATTTCTCAGTGTGTCTCTGGCCATGGTATCCAAGGGAAATCCAGCTGCTGTAAAGAAACTCCCCGCAGTACAGGAAAGGTCCATCCTGTTCTTCTGACTCTTAGAGGAGGGGCTCCGCTGTCTTCAGGGAGTGAAATTTAACATCATTTATAATTAGTAACCATTTCACCAAAGAAAGCACGTGCTAGGCTGATTCATAAAAGTTCTGAAGAGATAGATAGTAATGGAATGGCCCTTCACTAATATTTGTAATGGCCATTTCCTTAGCAGGTTATTCACTGGAAAATGAAAGGCATTATCTGACTCTGCTAGTTCCGCCATCACAGAAAACCACAGGCTGAGGGGCTTAAACAATAGGCATGTATTTCTTTACCTGTGTAGAAGCCAAAAGTCCCTCATCAACGGCTGGTTTCCTTCTAAGGCCTCTCTGCTTGCCTTGCAGATGGCCACCTTCTTCCTATGTTCTCACGTGATCTTTCCTCCATGTTTCTGTGCGTTAAACTTTTCTGTTCTTATAAATAGGACACCAGTCACTTTGCGTTAGGGCTCGCTCCTGTGACCTCATTTTACCCTTAAAAGCCTTCTCTCTGCATTCAGCCACATTCTGAGGCTGGGGGTTAGGACATCAACTTACATATTCATCCCAGAGCAGCTGTCTGTGCTCAAATTCATAAATTTCACATTGACTGAATTTAAATTATTTACTTCCTAGGCTAATTTATGCAGCCTGTATTAATAAATAAAACCTAGAAATTCTGTTTTTAGTTGAATCAAGATTGAAGGTGGTATTGACTGTTGGCAAGAGGAGAGTTTGCAAATGAAAAATGTCCATTTTTGATTATTCACATTGACTTGCTTTGTTTCTTAACACGAAAGATAACTTCCAAACCTCACACTTGCATTGTGTTCTACAGTCTTGTGGCATTACTGCTTTGGAAGAGAAACGTATCAATTCAAAAATAGTCTTATTCTGATAACATTTCTAAGATATTTTGTGAAGAGTTTACAGTAGATTACAATTAGAAAATTTATAAAATCCTTCCAAACATACACATTTCAATGTACATGTGTCCACATGTGCAGGTACACTTTTTTCCCCCCTAAGGAGAGTTTCAATAGCTTTCTTCAGGTTCTCAAGATAGATATTTATCTAAAAAAAGCAAAAGATGTGATAAAGGTAGCATCAAAATCAGGGCTCTCGGGATTTACAATCTTTTCACTAGAACATTTCTGGATCTGGTGTTGACTTCACAGACTCCAAACAAGATCTAGTCCTTGCAAGATATTTGGCGCGCCACCGATCAGTCTTAGCTGTGTGTTTAGTTAGTGCTTACACCACGCTAGGTCCTGTGTTGCAAAGTGGAGACACAGCATGACCTTGCCAAGGGGAGAGAGTCCCTGCCCAAGCACATCAATACGATGCTGTGTTTACAAAACATAACAGGAAGTCATGGAAGTGCAAGTAACATGGGACAAGGATGGTGTGAACTGGTCAGGGATCTCAGACCTAGAAAATTCCCATCAGCAATCTAAGTGTCCATCATTAAATGAGTGAATCAACAAAACTGTGCTACATTTATACAATGGAATAGTATGCAGTAGAAAGAAAGAAGGAGCCTTTACCCTTCACAACAGCATGGATGGAACTGGAGAGCATCATGCTAAGTGAAATGAGCCAGGCAGTGAGGGACAAATACCATATGATCTCACTTATAAGTGGAACCTAATCAACAAAACAAACAAGCAAGTAAAATACAACCAGAGACATTGAATAAAGAACAAACTGGCAGTAACCGGAGAGGACGGGGAAGAAAGATAATAGGAAATAATAGGGGGAGGGCCGTCAAGGAACATGTATGATGGACACATGGACAAAGCCAAAGGGGGTGGGTTCAAGGGTGAGAGGTAGGGATGGGAGGGGTGGGCAAGCACGGTGGGGTAAAAATGGAGACAACGGTACTTGAACCACAATAAGAAAGCCACTTGTGTTCAGATGTAATCTTCCATTTCATTTCCTGCCCTCTCCAGATAAGTCTGTGAACAAGCTACAGTCAAATTCTGCTTTTCCTATTTGCTTCTTAACAACCACACATATATTTCCTTAAAAATTTAGTCACATCTTGTTCAATTCAGAGAATTCTGACTCTGTCATTTTGCCTGCAGAACTGTGTGTGAATTAGTTTGAAGAGTCTATCGTATCCTTTATTTCTTGTGTTTATATATTAACTAGCTATAACATGCCAACTAATATTTGTATGTTACATTTTATTGTAGTTATACCTTCTGACACCTTATATACTCTGCCATAACCCTTTTCTTCCATATTATGAACAAGTCGAGGACTAAGGGATTTGTTTGATTAACCATTGGACTCACAGCAGCTGGTAAAGTACTGATGAAAATATGCTAAATACAGTAATGAATAAAGAAATAATAGCATCACCGATTGCCGTAGAAAAGTTTCTTCTTTCTGTTGCTATTATTGTGCAGAAAAAAAGAAATCTAGACTATTGAAATCGTCTATTACAGAAGAGCCTTTCTTAAAGTAATGTAATGCAATTTCTTCATGAATCTTTTTGAAAGCATCTCTGATATAATCACAAATCACTGTTGAAAGTAGAATGATTTTAATATTATTATTTTCTTTACAAAAGCAAGAACTGATCAAACTAGCAATTGAAAAATTTTTTAAAAATTCAAAAATATAAAGAAGAATACATGAATCATCTTATCTTCTCCAGTCTAAAGATGATGAACTAGGTGTTTCTCTATGACTTTATGTTAGTATTTTTTCTTCTTCCTAAACCAATATTTACAGATAGTTCACTCACCAGTTCCTACCTGCTTTGTCTTGATATGCATTAGGCAGTGATCTCTCATAGCTTTGTTTTTATGTCTGCCTATTCATTATTCCAAAGCACTAGTTAATTGTCATTCCTTTAAGAGCCCAATATATAATAGACCGATCATAATAGTTTTCTGATTAAATGTTAGGAACAATGACTTCTTTGAATAAATGGGAAACTTTTCTGTGAACCTAGTAAAAATCACTCAAAAATATATACTAATATAATGAAATTCATGTATATATTAAAGTACAGGTAATATTCATAAAATAAAGACATTTACTATGATGAAGTAAAAAAGGAAAGAAGCAAAACTAAGCAGTTAAACAAGGGGAGCTAGATTTGTTATTATTGGTAGCTGTGTTGAAGTAATAACCATTAGTTTTATGGAAGGCCAATATGCATTTTTCTTCAAAGCAGCAAACTTACAATTCATTATGCAGAACAATTTTCACTGCAGAATCCAAGGTTCAACTTGTCACTGCATCTCTGAATAAATTGCTAGCATAATAGTAATATTGTAGAAAAATGAAGACTGGCTTCTTATTTAATGGTTATATTATTATTATAAATAAAATAGTTACTTAGATCCAACCATGAATCCCTTCTCTAACTTCAACCATTATTGTTTCACGCTTAAGGGAGCAATGTCCATTTATTGTGTGCAATATTGTCCCTCAAGTGGACGCGCAAAGTGATCTTTGAACGTAGTGAGCATGAAGTTACTAGCATCACCGAGTGATTCTCCATATCATATGTGATTATTTTATTTTTGCTCTAATAAAATGATATAATTCAAGTCCATATTATTAAACATATTGCTTCATAAGTCCTTTCTAATTTGCAATAGATAAATGAGAAAGTGTGTGAAAGAACAAATCTCATCATAACACAATTTTCATTTATATAATAACCAGAATACAGCTTTGCTTATTCAACAATCTAAGACAATCTAAGAAACATTGACATTTATAAAATAGAGGTCAGAGACTATTAGAACTCATGTGACTTGGGGTTTGAGATGAAACTGAAACCAAATTATTTAATTTTAAGTCACATCTCAGGGTAACCTTAGAAAGCTAAGTTTTAAGCCCTGGCTGGTGCAGCTCAGTGGATTGAGTGCGGGCCTGCGAACCAGAGTCTCCTGTTTGATTCCCATCCAGGGCACATGCCTGGGTTGCTGGCCAGGTCGCCAGTAGGAGCTGTGCAGAGACAACCACACATGGATGTTTTCCCTCTTTCTCCTTGCCTTCCCCTCTCTCTAAAAATAAGTAACATCTCCAAAAAAAGGAAGCTAAGTTTTAAAATCCTTAGTTATTTCGCTTTTATACAGTTGAAGCATGTGTGAAATAAAAAAATAAACTCCAATTAATTTAAACATTTATTTATGATTTACTTAAAGAGCTATAATGCAGAGAAGATACTGAAACTGATTTCTGTTGTATTTGAAATCAACTTAGCCCAAGTAATATATCACACAATAAGAGACAGAGAACTAATGTCTTCATTCTGAATCACCAAGAAAGTCCCTATCACTACTGCGAGTTAGAACTATTTGTTGACTTTATTCAACACAATAGGACTATGCAGTATGCTTCACTTTGTCACTTCGGTTTGTTGTTCATCCGTGTATACTGAATTCCAAGCTATATAAGAAGACATATTGCCAACTAAACTCTCCACAGCACAGTTAAAAAGCTTTGCTCGATTTATCAAGCCACCATCATGAACATTTTCTCAGGCCACTGCAGCCCCAACCACACAGCTCCCATCACCCTGACACCTTTATTCTGCATTTCAGCATATGCCGCCAAATTTAAACTTTGCATGAGCTGGGAATCTCCATAACAAGCTAGAAGCTGATAGTTAAGTGCTTGTGAAAAGAAAACTTAAGACCTCATTAGGAATTGAATATTTACTGAGAACTTGTGTGTCAGGAAGTAAATTCTATACAAATTTGGTTTGCAAAAAGGAGAAAACAAGTCCCAGTGTAGTTACCTACCTGTCCAAAACTGTACTTGATGCCAGCATTACCAGAACATGAACTCTAGGTCTGTTCCATATGAATCCCATCCTCTCAATGGCTCCCTCTACTTCCTCAAAATAGGTCAAAAAGTCTAAGCGGAATGTGATTGGATCATGGAACAAACAAAAGATATTACTGGATATCTGCATAAAGTCTGTAGTGTAGTTAATAATAATGTCAATGTTAATTTCTTAGTTTTCACAATGTGCCATTAGAGGAAATGTAAGGTGTTAATATTAGAGGAAATTCAATGAAAGGTATACAGAAATGTCCTGTAGTATCTTTGCAGCTTTTCAGTAAATATAAAAGTATTATAAAAATTATTTTAAAATTAACAAGAAAAATGATGCAAATATACCAAATACAATGGAGTGGTAATCTGAGTGATTAGTCATTGAGTTGAAAAAAAAAAAAAATACCAGCAGTAGAATATTTTAGCCATTTATTTTCTCTGTAAATATTTTTATATTGAAAAACAATGCCCTCAATGTGTCAATTGTATTTCATACAAATAGATCTTTCATTAAAATGTGATATGATATCACAGATACATTTTTTTCTAATTTAAGACGTATTTTATTTGATTTTTTTAATTTTAATTGTTGTTCAAGTACAGTTTTCCGCCCTTTACCCCCATCCCAGCCCACCTCCCAGCCCTCCCCTCTTCCCTCCCATGTCTACCCCTCCTTGTTATTGTCCATGTGACCTTTATACTAGTTCCTTCAAACCCTTCCCCCCACCCCCTGAAATTTCCTCCCCTCTCCCCTCTGGTCACTGTCAGCCTGGTCTCAATTTCAGTGTCTTTGGTTATATTTTGCTTGCTTGTTTGTTTCATTGATTAGATTCCGGTTAAAGGTGAGATCATATGGTATTTGTCTTTCACCACCTGGCTTATTTCACTTAAAGCATAATGCTCTCCAGTTCCATTCGTGCTGTTGAAAAGGATAGAACCTCCTTCTATCTTTCTGCTGCCTGAACAATGCCCTGGATGAAATAGACTTACCTGATATATTTAGAGAGCCTTTCATCCCAAAGATGCTAAATACACATTCTTTTGAAATGCACATGAAATATTTTCAAAGATAGACCATATGATAGGACACAAAAACAAGCCTCAAGAAATTCAAGAAAATTGAAATCATACCAAGCATTTTCTCCAACCACAAGGGACTGAAACTAGAAAACAACCCCAAGGGAAAAAACTCAAAACATTCAAAATCATGGAGATTGAATAGCATGCTATTAAACAATGAATGGGTCAAGAATGAAATTAGGGAAGAAATCAAAAAGTTTCTTGAAACAAATGAAAATGAACTCACAATGACCCGAAACTTATGAGACACATCAAAGGCAGCCCTCAGAGGGAAGTTCATAGTGATACAGGCCTACCTAAAAAAGACAGAAACATTTCATTATATCAAACAAACATTAATACTATCACTCACTATGGTCATTATAATATCTATTGAAAAGGTTCACACAGAGGGCATAATTTAACCTGTTCTCAGGGGAATTTGTTTTACATAAATACCAAAGGATGCTATTGTTAGTTGAATAAAAGACAAACCAATTGAACTACACAAAAGTTTGCTTTCAAGGAGCTGGCACATTTCTTAATCTTGAGAAGACACATTTTATGTCAGAGGTATATTCATATTTTTATCAAGGATACACCTGTGGCAGATCTCTGTTAGCCCCTATGATGACACTCTGCTCTAAGTATATTAAAACTAATTTGCACTGTTAGAAATAATGCTGTAGCTGTAATTAATGACCAATGAAAAATATATACATATAGGAATTTAAGCAGGTATACAGTTTAAACAAATTATGGATTCAAAAAAATGGTACATATTTTAATGACACTGACTGACTGAAAATAATATTGGTGATTAGGTGGAGTTTGAATGTGCTTAGTTTGAAAAGAAATTCTCATTGGTAAGTGTCCATTCATTCTTCATAGAACTGCCTACCTGAAAGTTTGCATTTATAAACATTGTAAAAATATTGTAATAAAACCCTCAAAAAATAGAAAAATAATTAAGAAATAGTAAAAGCTGTAAATGTAATTACAAAGAAGTTATAGATCTATTCACAGAGGAGTGTTATTTTTTCATTTTGTATCCAATTAAAAATCTGGACATATTAGACATGCATTTAAAATAATTAATTCTGCTTTTCCACATGTGAATAAGGCTACTTGAAGACAGATAATCATATTAGGGTTATATGAGGTACCCGTTCCCTGTGAAAACAGCTATGTTCTCCAACTAGCAAACCAAAACAAGCAATCTTTATGTTTCTATGAATGTCATTAAACTATCCAATAAATTATTAAGATTTGTTAAAGCAAAATAAAGGCAGCTGCAACTCTGTCAGAGAAGAGGCAGTCAATAGTAAGCTTTCAAATAATTTCCTAAATTCACAAGAAGAGCCAGTTGGATACTTGGTAAACAAAATCATATGTCCCTTGTGTAAACAGATGTATACAAGTCATCAGAATGAAAAACTATATGCATCTCTTTGTTAAGAAAGTCAAAATAACCTACTGTTTAAATATTAATATATATCGTAAACATTGTTCATGTTCATAACATTTTTCATTAATAAGAATCCTAATAAATAAAAATAATACTTTATATCTTAATCTAGTTGCTGAACCCATTTATGCTTATAGTGTTATCCTTTATACTATTTTGCATGTATAAAAATAATGAAATAAAACATATTAATTTTTTAATGATAATCAATCCTTATTCTTCCCAAATTAAAAAAAAGAACTGATATTTTAACAGAGTTACAATGACATTGAATTCAAGACAATGTTTATCACATACTGCATGAAAAATAAAACAATTGAATCTGAAATGAAATTTAATTTTTCTTTGAAAAGTGAGTGGTTTCAGAGTGAGATTAAAAACCAAAGAAATAAAGGGAAAAATTGGCTTACTTGTTTAATTATGAAAAAGCATCTTACTAGCTATTCTCACCAATATTATTATTTCATTGAAAACCCTAAAATCATCATTCTGTTTTATTACTTAAAAACACATTTTTAGAGCAGTTTTAGGTTGTAGCAAAATTGAGAGAAGGCACAGAGATTTCCTGTAACCTACTGCCACCACAGTCACGGCATTCTCAGTTACCATGGCCCTTGCCAGAGACTGCATTTGTTAATTCATTAGCCTACATTGACACGTCATAATCCCCCAAAGTCCATAGGTCACATGACCACTTACTCTTTGTGTTGTACGTTCTGTGGGTTTGGGTAAATGTATAAGAAAAGTATTCACCAATATAAGATCAAACACAGTATTTTTTTCTGCCCTAAAAATCCTCTCTTCTCCACCTATTTATCCCTTCCTCTTTAGTTCCCAGTAGCCACTGATCTTTCTAGTGTTTCCACAGATTCGCCTTTTCCCAGAATGTTATTAAGGTGGAATCATACAGTGTGTAGCATTTTCACTTTGGCTTCTTCCATATAATAATACACACTTCAGTTTCCTTCATGTCTCTCATAGATTTGATAGCTCGTTTCTTTTTAATGCTGAGTAACATTCCATGGCCTGGCTAGATCATGGTTTATATATTTATTCATTTTCTGAAAGACATCTTGTTTGCTTCCAAGTTTTGGGAAAAATAAATAAAGCTTTAATAGTATACTTATGCAGACTTTGAGTGGACGGAAGTTTTCAACTCCTTTGGGTAAACACCAAAGATTGCAATTGCTGAATCATATACAAATAGTACATTTAATTTTGTAAGAAACTATCACACCATCTTGCCAAGCAGAATATTTAATGAGTTAGGTAGGATGTGGGGAAGGAAAGAATTCCATTTTTAATATGATTTTTATATTATGATTTTTATTTTAATATGATTTAATATAATTTTATATTAAAATTATATATATAATTTTTATATTGTCATTGAAGAAACATTTCTGGAAAGAATGAAAGATAGTTAATTTCTTTTTCCTCACTCTCCTATGAGATCCTCCTCTAAGTGGCAAGACAATTCACTCTGACATCACAGGGGAAATCAAAGGAGCAAATTTTAGAGCTGTCAAAAAAATATCTTCACTCTGCGAATTCCTACTACCATAAAATTGTATAAAGAGTTCTGACTTTATTTGAAATGCGAAAGGTCTGAAATCTTTCCCCATCTTCAGACCCTCCTATCTAGGAATAACATGGCATCACCTGGAAGCAGCCTTGTGCCTGTTAGTTGAAGCCCCATCATTGTTCATAAAGACTTGGCATGGCTCTACAGCTTCGTGCATGAACCAGGATTACTCATGAAGAAAAATGAGAGTTTTTCTCCTTCAAAAGATAAATCTAGGGTGTTTCTAATTTCAGCTCCAACGTGTAAAGTGCTTGAAATTCGTCCTCCAGTCCTTAGCAACAAAGAACAAAACAAAACTGAACAAACAAAACTCAAAACTCAGAATTCACAGGGTGGATGCCACCCAGATTCCGGAGAGACAAGAGCATCCAGAGTTAGAGCACTAGAAAGCTGCAGATCTGGAATGACCTCTGGAGCCAGGGACTGGTAAGAACAATCAAATGGAATTTTCTTAGAATCATCGGAGGCTGAGTGTGGAATAGTATAAGATCAACGAACTCCTGAGAACCACAGTCTTAGGCAAGGTCTCACTTTCATGATCTTTCCTCCAATAACTCAAGCAGGATCTCAATGTGGGTATCTGAGCAAGAGGCCCACATAGCCCTGGCAGGAGGAGGAGGAATGGAACTTTTGTGAAATAAGATTACAGCCTTCTCCGTATACACAACCTAGTATTACTCAGGGGAAAACACTTTGACACAGTGCACTTTTAAAACTTAATCCCAACTGGAATTGGGATTAAGTTCCCTCCAGTCGGAGCTATGAGACACCTAAGGTGGGCAAGCACAACATAAAATAAAAATCGTATCCATGAGAGTCACTGCCACAAGGAAAAGTGCTGGAGATGCTGTGGTAAGGTAAGAGAGATTGGGGGAAGGAGCTAAATCCAAGATCTGTTTGCTAAGGTCACAGCCCTGAGACAGGCCAGGGATGCTATTTAGTGGGAAGATTATAGAATGCTGTCTCTCTCCTGCATATCACTACAACACCTACGGATTTCCAGGATAACGTCAGTGGATTATGAGTGAAACAGCTATGAGACACAGATTCAAGAGGGGAGACAAAAACAAAGACACAATAGGAATTTAAGGACTCTGGTGTCTATAGCTGCAACAAAAACACCCCACAACTTTTACTCATTATCCACATAAATCTTCACACTAAAGGCCTATTTATCTGAGTTCCTGTTATCCAATCAAACATGTGGAGATTTCAAAATAAAAAAAAAATTATAAGGCACGCAGGCAGAGTAGCACAGTTAGTTGGTTGGAGCATTGTCCTGTAAACTGAAAGGCTGTGCGTTTGATTCCTGGTCAAGACACACACCTAGGTTAAAGGTTTGATCCCCTTTGGGGCACATCTAGGAGGCAACCATTGATGTTTCTCATACTGAAGTTCTTTCTCTCTCTCTCCCCCTTCATCTCTCTCTCAAATCAATAAACATATCCTTGGGTGAGGACAAACAAAAAATTACAAGGCAGGACAAGGGACAAATCAGCAGAGCAAGACTAGGATTCAATACTCATGTTGGAATTACAGACAAGGATTTTTATATGAATTGTAAAATATGTGAAAGGCCCTAAAAAAATTAGACAAAATGCAGAAACAGATGCATAAACAGAGAGCTCAAAACTTAAGAAGAATCAAATGAATTGCTAGGAATCACAACCAGAGTAATGTAATGAAGAATGTCTTCAACAAGCCCATCAGCAGTTTGCACACTGCTCAGGAAAGGATCAATAGACTTAAAGAGAGGTCAATAGAAACCTCGCAAACTGTAATGAAAAGATCGAGCAAAAAAAAAAAAAAGAACTCATGAACATGGAAAATAGTGTGGTGACTGATGGGGGAGGGGATGGGTGGAGGTAGAAGAGATTATACGGGTGATAAACAGTAACAGAAAATTACAATAAAAATAAACTATTCAAAAAGAATAAAAGCATCAAAAACTGTGGGAAAATATCTAAAAGCGTAACTGCCATGTACTTTGAATGTCAGAAGTAAGAGAAAGAGAAAAAGCCACAGAGAAGAAATGTTTGAATTAGTCATGTCTGAGAACTCACATTATTCATAGACATCAAACCACAGATCCAGGAAGCTCCAATAACACCAAGCATTATATAGTCAAAATAAAAAAAAATCTAGAAAAAAATGAACAAAGATAAAATCTTGAAGAAATATAGATTATAAGGGGGAAAGAATACTTTTCCCAGAACAAGGATAAAAATTACTATACTTAACTTTTTTTTTCAGAAACCTCATAAGGAAACAAAGAATAAGTAAACCCTTAAGTTATTAAATTTTTAAAAAAAGAACCAAACTATGATTCCAAATTCAGTATAATTATCTTTCATAAACTGAGAAATAATAAAACATTTTCAGACAAAACTGAAGGAATATATTTCCCTCAGACCTACCCTGCAATAAATGTTAAAACAATTTCTTCAGGAAGATTGATGAAATAGGTCAGAAACTTGTGACTACATAAACAAAATGTGTTATAGAAGAAATAAGGGTAAAATATTTTATTAATATTAATCTGAAAGTTACTGTTTAAATTCATAATAATGGCTAGTTACTGGGTGATAGTATAAAAATAAGTGAAATAAATAGATAGCAATGTCACAAGGCACAAGAGAGGAATAGGACTATTTTGTTTTAAAGTACCTATACTGCATGTGAAATTGTATCATATTATTTGGAGGCATAGATACATAATTTACCAAATATATTTTAACCACTAGAATAATTAAACACTATTTTTTGAACTGTATGTTGAGCCCTGGCTGGTGTGGCTCAGTGGATTGAGTGCTGGCCTGTGTAAAAAAAGGGTCACTGGTTCAATTCCCAGTTAGGGCACATGCCTGGGTTGCAGGCCAGGTCCCCAGTTGGGGGTGCATGAGAGGCAACCACACACTGATGTTTCTCTCCCTCTCTTTCTCTCTCCCTTCCCCTCTCTCTAAAAATAAATAAATAAAACCTTTAAAAAAATAAACTATAGGTTGATAACTCAAGAGATGGGAGAAAATGGAAACACAAAATGTTCAGTTAAAAGTAGAGGTGAGCTCTCCCCAATAAAAAGACAAAACATAAAACTAACAATTGCATCAACTGGAAATGGGGATGATCAAAATATACCAGATAACAACAGAGATTGTCATAGTGTATTACAAAATGTCAATTTTACATTGTATATAAGAAAACTCTAAATATAAGGGTTCATAGAGGTCAGAAGTACAGAGACAGACAATGATATGCCTTGCCAACACTATTCAAAAGAGAGCTGGAGTAGCTATATTAATATCAGAAATACAGACTTTAGAACAAGATTATCAGGGTTAAAGAGCAGTGATATTACTCTTCAACAGTCCTCCTGTTCCTTCCATTCCTTAGTATTCATTGTTCTTGGGACTCACATGAGGACAACCCAGAAGCCACCCATGGTTGCCTTTTTAAAAATATTTATTTTATTTTATTTTATTTTTTATTTTATTATTTTTATGCTATTACAAGTGTCCCAATTTTCCCCTTTTACTCCACCTAACGCCACCCTCTCCCCACTTCCATAGCCAATCCTTACCCTGTTGTCCATGCCCATGGGCCCTTCACATGTTATTTGAACAATCCTTTAACCTTCTTTCAAACAGTCTCCCTTTCCTCCCCTTGAACAGCTGTCAATTCATTCCTTGATTCTATGCCTCTGCTCTATTTTGCTTATTTATTTTGTTCATTACATCCCTCCTTTAAGTGAGATCATATGGTAGTTGTCTTTCACCAACTGGCTTATTTCACTTAGCATAATGCTCCCCAGTTCCATCCATGCTGTTGCAAAGGATAGAACTTCCTTCTTTCTCTCTGCTGCATAGAATTCCATTGTGTGGATGTATCAAGATTTTTTAATCTACTCATCTACTGAAGGGCACTTAGGCTGTTTCCGGATCTTGGTTATTGTAAAGAGCACAGCTATGAGCACAGGAGTGCATAAATTCTTTAGAATTGGTGTTTTGGGCCTCAGGAATTGCTGGGTGAAAAGGCAGTTCCATTTTTAATTTTTTGAAGAAATTCCATACTGTTTTCCACAGTGGCCGCACAAATCTGCATTCCCACCAACAATGCACTAGAGTTCCCTTTTCTCCACATCCTCAGAAGTGCTTGTTGTTTGTTGATTTACCAATAATAGCCATTCTGACAGGTGTGAGGTGATATCTCATTGTGGTTTTAATTTGCATCTCTCTGATGGCTAGTGATTGAACTTTTTTCCTCTTATGTCTATGGGCCATCTATATGTCCTCCTTGGAGAAGTGTCTATTCAGGTCCTTTGCCCATTTCTAATTGGGTCTTTTAACCCATGAGTCTTATGAGTTCTTTACATATTTTGAAAATTAAACCCTTGCCCAATGTACCATTGGCAAATATGTTCTCCCATGCAATTGGTTCCCATTTCATTTTGATGATGGTTTCTTTAGCCACACAGAAGATACAGCTAAGGAAACCATCACCAAAATGTGGGGAAAAGGAGGAAGCATTTTCAGGAACATGTATAAAGGACACATGGGCAAAACTAAAAAGGGGGAGGATCAAGGGTGGGAAGTGGGGATGGCTGGGGTAGGGGGAGTGGTGAGGGAAAATGGAGAGAACTGCAGTTCAACAAAAATTTTTAAAAATGTTAAAAAACATGTGGTTGCCTTTTATCCTCACCTTCCACTGGATTAGAGGTGAGCAGTTTGACATTCATGTGTTGCTAAACCAGCTTGAGTCTCTTTTCCTGCTGAGGATGAGTCCATACAAACCCCTGAGGATCATAAGAACACATGTATGAATGGAAGATAAAGTGACATTTAAAATGAGATTCATTCCAAACCAAGCAAGCATGGTTATAAAAAAATTATATTTAAATGAGCCACCTATGTGCTCTCTTCCGCCAGCCCAGTAAGCAGTTGCACGTGGAATTTCACTATTGCCTGTTTGTCCTAGACGTATCCTCCCTGTGCCTAAACCATAACCTTGCCTTAAATTTCGCATTTTGGGAAAATGTTTTCACTCACTCTGTTCTCCAGACCCCTCTTTAGCACACTAATATCATCACACTATCTCAAAAAATAATTCTTTAGCCAGACCCCAATACAACTTATTATGTCCTTAGTATTAAAGAAGCTGACACCCTGATAACCACTAAGATTCAGAACAGCTGCCGAAGCCCCCTAATTTACAGCAGGGTCCTGCTAATGCTCTGAGAGAATGAGTTTCTGTGCCTGGCATTGTAGGGCCGTGTGTCCAATGATAGACACATCCCCATACGTGTCAGGTACACTAATACATCGTATGTCCACTCACAACACAGATGTGCAAAAATGCCACTACTAAATCTAAGAACTCTTTGAATCTCTGACAGAAATACTTTTCATGTCTATTGCACAGTTTCACCTTCTGGATAATTTAATATTCAAGCTGTGTAAATCTAAATAGCTCAGCACAGCTGGCATGGTATCTTGTTATTTCTCACTCTTCCTCTTATCTGTGCAAGTTTTATAATTGGAAGCTGAAAATGGTATGGTAAATGAATAAAATTACTCAAGGAATTCACATATTCTGCATACAGTCTGCGAGAAGCTTAAATCAATTTTCTTAAACTGTCAGCTACGATGTCTACCTAAATGGAGAGAAGGAGTTTAGTCAGTCACTGTTTATTGTTTGCCTCTGAAATAATGAAACAGAAAAGTTGGTAGCGATTTCTTTTAGTGCCTATTTTTCCAATTTTGAATGGCTCTTGCAAGTTATGAATATTTTTCTATTTAATTATAAAAAATTAACCCCTTGTTCCTTTAAAGGAATACACACTTCAAAAAAATATTTTACTGATTTTGGTGAGGAAAAGAGCGAAAGTCAAGTGACACTGTTAAAGAACAGACCGGAGAGATGGGGGTGGTGAAGAATATATTATTACTGAATGGATCCCCCTTTCTGCTCCTGGGGTCCCCCCCCACTCCATAATAGGTTTGCCTTGCCCGCCACCAGGAAAAGATGTCTCTCAATGCCAGAGATTGGTGAAAAGGAAAGGAATTATTTATTCAAAGAGTTATACAAACTTAGAGTAGTGACCTAATGTCTTCATTAAAATACTAAAGTCCTTTAGAATACTCACAAACACACACAGTCCTTCCTTCTCCATCTGCCCAGTCTCGGGTACCATATCTCAGGAAAAGAAGTGGAAGTCTGTGGCTCAGGCAGCCCCTCAGTTCCCAGCACCCTCAGCTGTGTTGCCCCCACAATCTCCAATTAATACAGAACCATGTGCCACCTTCTCATAGCCCTCCAGCCAGAATCATCTCATCCCTTTTCTTCCTAGCAAGGTCTCTCCTGCTTCCTAATCCGCATGGCAAAAGGGAGTACCCAAAGCCACGTGAACCCCCACAAAAAAAAAACCCTGCATGGCTGCCATGCCCGGGTTTAAATCCCAGAGCCAATCTTCCTCTGCAGCCCCATTTCTGACTCCTCCCACAATCAGTGACATATTCTTCCAGCTTTTCCATATCCTTCCAGCTTTACTGGCTGTCATGGAAACCCAGCCAGGTGCAGCCCCATGATGTGGAGCCAATCACCTGCAAGCTCTCCCACAGGTGCTGTAACCAGAGGGCGTTGCCTCCAGTTACATCCTGGGTTGAGGTCACTCCCATCCCCCTGGCTCAAAGCAGGGCCACAGCTGTTTAGCATATCCATGAAAACAGTTAAAGGTTATAGATGTGTTAAATGACCATGCCAGAGGTTAGCTGCAAAGCTGTTGCTATGCAAAATAGCTCTCAATGGTCCTACTATATGTGTTCCCAGCCCCCAGTTCAGATTTGTGGGAGTGAGGATATCTTATATATATATTTTTTCTAATATTCCCCGGACACGCTGAGTTCTGGACCCCATTACAAATCCCTATTTTGGGTCCCCTTTGGCTGCATCCTGTTACAAAACTGCACCTGTCTACCTTGACCTTTGAGCCTTGAGAATATATTTTTTATGTTTGATATAATTACATACAGTATTTATGCTGCTTTACAATCTGAACATGGGTTTTCCTTGTATTTACGTCGTGCAGCTCCTTATTTAGCTCAGTGTCGTTGTTTTACCCGCTCCCATTGGCCCCACTTCCCCCACCTAAGCTCAGCCCCAAATGGACTGGCTTCCCTGGCCTCCCTGCAGCACTTTCCACAGATACAGCCTGCTGCACCGCGCAGGCCGCAGCTGCACACCCGCACACTCCAGCAAGGTCGCTGTACTCCGCCTTCGCTCCTTCTCCGCGTGGGAAAGCGCACAATTGGGCAAACTGATATGACATGAGTGTCCTGGTTGGTAACCTGAGATGGATTCTAAGTCACATCCTCTCCTTCCTGCTGGAAATAATGTTCCAAACTTTCACCATGACTTGGAGGATTTGAGATGTAAAAGCGTTAAGGGATACTGGAAAGTGAAGAAACTTCCTTCCTTATAAAGAAAACATCAAAATGTTCTCTGTATTTTCTTCTCCGTGACTCTTACCAGGTTTCAGTTTTCCAAAGAGAAAGCCAGATAATGATAGAACTTTCTTTCCACTCTAAGTTACTACTCAAACATGAATGCATTTTTCTTTAATATTCTACATCAAATATATATGTATATATACATATACACACACACTCAAACACACATATAATGCCACAGGTGGGCACAGGTAACCAGATTCTTGGTAATCATGGACAAAGAACTAAACTGAACACACAGAATTTATAGCAGGAAGAGAGAAAGCGGATTTATTCAGTGATAGTACACTCACTCTACAGAATATGGGAGTGGGCCAACTGTGAGCAGAGATTTAACTCAGGGGCTAGAGGGATTCTATTCTTATAAGACATGTATTTCCTGGCTAGTTTCAGTGGGCTTGAATTAAGCATGTACAAGCAGTTATATTACTTTAAAGTTACCGTGCCTATGGTCTCCCATGATTTCCCTTGGCTGGCCACTGGGGAAGGCTGTCCCACAATGTTAATTTATTATGATGCTATTATGATGAAGCAGAGGTCATGTAGCGTCTTTTGCACAGGTGTATTGATGATTTGCCATGATTCAGCACTTTTCCAGAAAGTGTGAGCAACGGTCTTAGAACAGGGTCTCCGTCCTGAGGTACTGATGTCCTTTATCTTAGCCCCGGGGCACCCCCGGAGTTCCCTCCTTCCGGACTATCTCCTGCCATATGTGTGTGTGTGTAGATACTGATATAATTTTTCACCACCATTCCCCCCTTTCTTTAGTCATTTTAAGTTTTCTCTGTTTCCCAGTATGAGCAAAGTCTAAAAATTATTCGAGTCTCTACTCTGTACATTAGCATACACGGAAGGATCTTTATCAACTCCCCAAAAGAAACAAGGGTTTGCTTCATATTTTATTACTAAACATATATAAAGAAGATGTTCATTAATTTCAACCCATTTTGAAAGATATCTGAGAGTCCTCCATTTCAACACTGTAGCTATGCCAGGGAGAGGCTGGATCTGGAAACATTTTAGATGGTTAATAAAGAGCTTCAGATCCTGGAAGATGGCGGCACAGTAGGACCGGGCAGGTTCCACGTCCCCCTACACACGGGAGAAAGACCTACCCGAACTGCAGAGGAACAGAGCAGACAGCCAACGGTACCCCAGCATAGATGAAAACAGGAGATCAAAATCTGTAGCGGACATTGAAAAACCAGACAGAAAGGAGAGTTCTTCAGGACAGTAAGAGCCCAGGGATCAGCATGGAGACCAGGGTGGCTGAAGCTCCAGGTCCTGCACTTGCCGGGTCTGCCCCAGGGCTCTAGGGAGGGGGGCCAGGTCAACCGCTCCCTCCCCAGCCAAACAAGGGTTGAGCAGCAATGGGAGAGACCTGGTTACTTGAATTTACAGAGAGAGAAGTAAAGGTCTGAGTGGCAAACACGCTGGGGCTGTGAGTACCCACGCATAGCCCTGGGAGGAGTGCAGGCCAGAGCCCCTGCAACCAGAGGTGCCTGCAACCAGAGGAGCCTGCAACCAGAGCAGGGGGCTTTGTGGAAGACCTGTAGCCCACGCCAGAAACCAGAGCTCACACCCATGAACTTAGAGTGAGCGCATGCACCACAGGAAACCCGGAACTCACACCCTGGTAGTGCACATGCTACATAGGAGAACCAGAGCTCACACTCATAATCCCAGGGAGTGCGCACAATCTGTGGGAAACCTGGAGCTCACCCCTGTGAACCCAGGGTGAGCTTGGGCAATGCAGGAAACCTGCTGAGCCCACACACGTAAACTCCGGCAGCGCTCATGCTCCGTAGGAAACCCTGAACTTGCACCTGTAAATCAGGGACCGTGCCCACGCCCCGTGGGAATCCCAAGCTCACACTCATAAACTCAAGGAAAGCACATATTCCGCAGCAGGCCCGGAGCCCACGCCCCAAGGTGGGCAGAGAGGTGCCAGGCTAGCTCTGGGGAGAGTAGCCCAAAGCTGACCAAGTGCTGAACAGGGAGAAAAGCCACACTGTTGCTCCTCGCCCGTTGCAGGCAGCAAAACCAGAAAAACTGACTTTGCAAGTTTGAAACCAGTAAGAGGTTTTTTTTTAAATTATATTTGCTTATTATTTTTATTATATTTATCTTTTTTATCCCTTAATTCCTTTTGCTTCTCTTTACTTCTTTCTTCTTTTTATCTTCTTCCTTTCTTTCCAATTTTATCTCTTCTTTCCTCTTTTTTTCTTTTCTCTTTTCAAATACCCACAAGTGAGACAAAAAAAAAAAAAAAAACACAGAAACCCAGAACTGTGAAAAAACCAGAGTTGGACCCAAAGAGGGGGCATCCCAACAGCTGAGACAGTGGAAGCTGTGAACCAGGATACCCGAAGGAGACTGCACCACTGAATCTCACAGGTATTCTACCACAGAAGTTCACACCATAAACCCAGGGAGCCAGAACAGATCAATTTAAGAAGCTGAGGCTAATAAGAAGAATCTCACAAACAATGGGAAGACAAAGAAACAATCCCCAAATGAAAGGAAAGGAGGAAGCCCCAGAAAGAATGCTAAATGAAATGGAGGCAACTCAACTATCAGATACTGAGTTCAAAGCAATGGTTGTCAGGAAGCTCCATGAGCTCTCAAAGAGCTACCAGAAACTATAGGGAAGCTACGATGAGCTCACTGCAAACTACATCAACATGAAAAAGGAAATAGAAACTATCAACAAGGGCCAAGAAGAAATGAAGAATACAATTTCTGAACTGAAGAACACAGTAGAAGGAATGAAAAGCAGAATTGATGAAACAGAAGATCAGATCAGTGAGCTGGTAAACAAAGTAGAAAAAAACACCCAGAAAGAGCAAGAAAAGGAAAAGAGGCTCAGAAAGAATGAAGAGGGATTAAGAAAAATGCAAGATAATATGAAACATAATAATATCTGTATGATAGGGATACCAGAAGGAGAAAAAGAGCAAGGGATAGAAAATCTATTCAAAAAAAGTAATGATGAAAAATTTCCCTAATTTGATGAGAGAAAAAGTCACACAAATCCAGGAAACACAGAGTCCCAATCAAGAGGAACCCAAAGAGGCCCACTTCAAGACACATCATAATTAAAATGTCAAAATTCCAAGACAGAGAGAATCTTAAAGGCAGCAAGGGAGAGACAGGAAGTAACATTTAAGGGAGCCCCGATAAGGTTAGCAGCTGGACTTCCCAATGGAAACGCTCCAAGCCAGAAGACAATGGCAAGAAATATTCCAAGTAATGAGAACCAAAGGCCTGCAACCAACACTACTTTACCCAGCAAGGCTTTCAATCAAGATAGAAGGCCAAATAAAGAGCTTCCCAGAGAAAAGAAGTCTAAAAGAATACACCTCTACCAAACCAGTTCTACAAGAGATACTAAAGAGACTGCTTTAAGGAAAGGAAGGAAAAGAGAGAGAGAGAGGAACACAGGTATGGAAATGGTAATGAACCAGTACCTATCAATACTAATCTTAAAATATAAATGGATTAAATGCTCCAATCAAAAGACACAGAATAGCTGAATGGATAAGAAAGCATGACCCACACATATGCTGCCTACAAGAGACCCACCTCAGGACAAAAGACCTACACACACCCAAAGTGAAGGGCTGGAAACAAATTTTCCAAGCAAATGGTCAGGAAAAAAAAGCCAGGGTATCAATACTCATATCAGACAAAATAGGCTTCAAAGAAGAGCCATAAAGAGAGACCCAGAAGATCACTTCATAATACTCAAGGGAAGAATCCACCAAGAAGATATAAACATCGTAAGTATATACGTACTCAACATAGGAAAACACAAATACATCAAGAAAATCTTAGAGGACTTCAAGAAAGATATTGACAGCACCAGAATTATAGTAGGGGATTTTAACACCCCACTGTCAAAAATGGACAGATCTTCCAAACAAAACATCGACAAAGATATTGTGGCATTGAACAACACTCTAGATGAAATGGACTTAAATGATATATATAGAGCCCTTCATCCCAAAGAAACTAAATACAGATTCTTTTCAAATGCACATGGAATATTTTAAAAGACAGACAACATGATAGGAAACAATACAATCCTTAACAAACTCAGGGAATTGGAAATCATACTACTCATTTTCTCCAACCACAAGTGAATGAAACTAGAAGCCAACCCCAAGGGTAAAAACCCAAAACCCTCAAAATCATAGAGATTCAATAGCATGCTATTAAACAATGAATGGGTCAAGAATGAAATGGGTCAAGAATGGGTCATTTCATTCAAGAATGAAATTAGGGAAGAAATCAAAAAGTTTTTGGAAAGAAACAAAAATGAACTCATAATGACCCAAAACTTATGGGACACAGTGAAGGCAGTTGTGAGAGGGAAGTTCATAGCAATATAGGTCTACCTAAAAAAGATAGAAACATTTCAAACAGACAACCTAACCCTACATCTACAAGAACTCAAGGAACAACAACAAAGGCAGCCCAGAGCAAGTAGAAGGAAGGAAATAACCAAGATCAAAGCAGAATGAAATGACATAAAGACTAAAAGCACAATTCTAAGGATAAATAAATCCAGGAGCTGGTTCTTTGAAAACATAAAGAAAATTGACAAGCCTTTAAGGAGGCTCATCAAGAAAAAAAAGAGAGGACCCAAATAAACACAATCAGAAATGAAAGAGGAGAGATTAGAACTGACACCACAGAAATATAAAGGATTGTAAGAAATTACTATGAAGAACTGTATGCCAAGAAATTGAAAACCTAGGTGAAATGGGCAAATTTCTAGAAAAATAAAATCTTCCAAAACTCAATGAAGAAGAAGCAGAAAGCCTGAACAGACCAATAACAGCAGATGAAATTGAAGCAGTAACCAAAAAACTCCTGGCACACAAAAGCCCTGGACCAGATGGTTTCCCAGGAGAATTCTACAAACCATTCAAGGAAGAGCTAACCCCTATCCTTCACAGACTATTAAAAAAAATTCAAAATGATGGAAGACTCCCAAAGTCTTTTTATGAAGCCAGCATCATTCTAATCCCCAAACCAGATAAAGACACAACAAAGAAAGAAAACTTCAGGCCAATATCACTGATGAACATAGAGGCTAAAATCCTCAACAAAATATTGGCAAATCGCATCCAACAATACATTAAAAAGATCATACATCATGACCAAGTGGGATTCATCCCCGGGATGCAAGGATAGTTCAATATTCACAAATCAGTAAATGTAATATATCACATAAACAAAAGCAAGGACAAAAATCACATGATCATATCAATAGATGTGGAAAAAGCATTTGATAAGATACAACACCAATTTATGATAAAAACACTCAGCAAAGTGGGAAGAGAGGGAGCATTCCTCAACATAATAAAGGTCATATATGAGAGACCTACAGCCAACCTCATACGCAATGGGCAAAAACTAAAATCTTTTCCACTAAGATCAGGAACAAGACAAGGTTGTCCACTATCACCACTTGTATTCAATATAATATTGGAAGTCTTAACCACAGCAATTAGACAAGAAAAGGAAATAAAATGCATTTAAATCAGAAAGGAGGAAAGAAAACTGTCATTGTTTGCAGATGACATGATAGTGTACATAGAAAATCCTATAGACTTGGCCAAAAAGCTGCTTGACCTAATAAATGAATTTGGCAAAACAGCCAGATACAAAGTCAATATCCAGAAATCAAAGGCATTTTTGTACACCAACAATGAAACAGCAGAAGCAGAAATCAAGAAAAAAATCCCATTCAATATACCAAAAAGAAAAATAAAACAGCTAGGAATAAACCTAACCAAGTAGGTAAAAGACCTGTATGCAGAAAACTGCACAACACTGAAGAAAGAAATCAAGGAAGACACAAACAAATGGAAGCATATACCATGTTCATGGATCAGAAAAATTAACACCATCAAAATGTCCATACTACCCAAAGCAATTTACAAATTCAATGCAATACCTATTAAAGTACCAAGGGCACATTATATATATTTTTATATATTAATATACATTAAAATACTTACATATGTATGTACTCATATATTTCCATATAAAAGTTATATCTCACACCCTGTCCTTTAACACAAATTGAGCTCACACCTTATACCATCCTCAATGCTCTGGTCAATGTCATGCCAAAGAAACAGCACAACGAAAAACTGATGTACTCACTGTGCCATCCTCCACCTACTGGGGTCATTTCTGGAATTAGAGGTGCTAATGAAGTACTGGCACTCAGCTACCTTCTTTTTTAAAATTTTTTTTAAAGGGAGGGAGAGAAACTTAAACGTGTGGTTGCCTCTTGTACACCTCCCACTGGGGACATGGCCTGCAACCCAGGCATGTGCCCTGACTGGGAATCAAAGTGGTGACCCTTCGATTCACAGGCTGGCACTCAATCCACTGAGCCACACCAGCCGGGGCTGCCTCAGCTATCCTCTTAAGAGAGACTTTTACTAGGAAGAGATTACTTTTGAGATTTGGATTTTATAGGATGGACATGTGGCTTTGGGGATGATGTTAGGTTCCGTATAGGTGCTTTGTAACTATACTTACACTACCAGTAAGTGTTGTTTAATATTCTTACCTCTTTCGCAGTGTGCTTATATTGTATATTTAGAATACAAATGCATGTTAACTAATGCTTTACCCATTTCACTCAACTGGTAAGCTGTCTGGATGACATTAATACTTCAAGCAGAAAAAAGGAATAAAGACACACCATAATTTTAAATTAAGCTAACGAAGGACAATTCAGGATCAATTTCCTTCATTAAATATAAATTTTATGTATGCAACATACTCTAAAAAGCCACTAGTGAGTCTATATATGAACTTTCTTCTTTCTGAACTAAATGTGTAATAAATAGATAATTTGTGTTGAAAAATAGTTACTCATAAGACAATACTATAGACGAATTCCATAGAGGCTATTATCTTTATTTATTAAAATAAAAGATGTTTAAGATATGTTTATTTCTTTGCTTAACTGAAAACACTTTATCTTATATTTCTTCAAAAGTTTGGGGAAAATAACATGTAAAAATGAAAACACTTATTACAAATTATAATATATCCAATATGTTAGGAGACTATCATATACTTGAAGAATTTACTCCTATTCCTCAATCTTTAGAATAAGTTTGATCATTGTATATTATTGTAAAAGTTACACCTCACTAAACTCATAACCACATTGCAACAAAGTGACAAATTTGCTTAAAAATTTGTTTTAACCTTTTGGCTGGTGTGGCTCAGTGGACTGAGCACTGGCCTGCAAACCAAAGGGTCGACTCCCAGTCAGGGCACATGCCTGGGTTGTGGGCCAGGTTCCCCATTGTGGGGCACATGAGAGGCAACCACACATTGATGTTTCCGTCCTTCTTTTCTCCTTCCTTTCCTCTCTGTCTAAAAAATAAATAAATAAAATCTTTAAAAAAATTAAAATACCTTTTAAACAAAGTCATGATTATGTACTAACTGAATGGAAAAATAAGCAGGATAAAAAGTTCTGATTGTTCAGACTATACATAATAACTGGTAATCCATGACAGCAAGAAACACATTACAATCAGCATCTTATTTTCCCTAATTTTTGTTTACATGGCTGAGATTAAGATGGAATAATATAGTTTAAATTATATGGGTTTTAAAAGAGATAACCAGGTTTGGGACCAAGAAAAGATTTGAAGTATCTGTAGTATTAATGATCAGCAAGGTTTTCTTATTTTTCCACTGAAACTCTAAATGAAGTCCATCCAAACCACATCTTTTTTCTTTACTCTTCCTTTCTCAAGCATATCCCTAATTTTTCACTGGCTCTGGATTAAAGTAGTGGTTTGATTATCTTTCATTTCCTAACAAGCTTGGTGCCTGATAAGTGTTCACAGAGAGCCTTAGGCTCTGAGGAACACAGGTCTGTATTATTAATCATTGTATGGATAATATATTTCCTTTGTCCTATTCTGCTGCCCATTGTCAAAAGCTGAGCTGAAATGTGAATGTGAGGAAGAATGTAGCAACTTGAGCTCCATGCAATTCACACAATGTGAGCCTGAACTTTTGTTCTCAGGTTGTCCTCCAAGTCTTTGTACTGCGAAGAGGCTTTAAATCTTTCTCTTTTCTCTTTTTGTCATTGTCACCATCATTTGCAGTTACCTTTGGAGCTTCTGTACCAGTTTGTTCAGGTTGTAAAAAAAAAGGGGGGGGGCTTCCTATTGTGGCCACCTTTAAACACACCCCCTTTCTGTTCTGCTTTTCACAGTGTTCTCCTCGTGCTTTGATCCTTTTCCTCCCCTTTCTTCTCATTTCTCTTCTTCCCCCGCCCCCTTTTTGGTTTTCATTCTAAGTGTCTCCTTACAGTGACACCAGATTCTCAGTAGGCAGTTCACAATGACCTGGCTACTGTTTGGAAACCAGGCTTCATTTTAAGTAGGGAGATAGGAAAATCTGAAGACGGAAGCCCTTTGTAGAACAAACCAGTACTCTGAAGTCTCCAGTAGCTTCTTCCTTTCTGGAACAGTGGGGGATGTCTAACTCTTCAGATCTGGACGGTTAGAATTTTTTTTTAAAGACCCATAACAGTATATTAATAAAACTCGAATGATTCTACATTTATTTTTCAAGTATTACAAAATAAATGATAAATCAATTTCTTAGTGCGCTAGTATTTGTCTAAGATAGAAAAATACAAAGAACAGAAGGGCCACGACAGACACTGTTATCAAATGCAAAGAGGTGAGAATTCATTTCTTTGGAAGTGTGACATCACTCTCTTTGAGTCTGGAGTTGTTTCTCAATTTTTCCCTGATGTCCTTTGACAGCTGTCATCCCAATTGTTTTGTTTCTCCTCTATTCTCATTTGTAGTGTCAGCTTACATTTAGGGTAATGGGAGTTAACGTGCTTACTCTAACACTGCAATCAATTCATCAGCGTGAGCTTTCCTGTTTTCCCGTTGGCTGGCCTGTAATTGAGTCATGGACATAAGCCATTTCCAGCCACAGTATGTCAGCTGGTTTACAGTCCATTTACTAGTTTGAGAAGATAACCTATTCACAGCCACAACTAATCTAAAGCACCCAATTTGACATACAGTGGGATCATTCAGAAGCTCGTCTGGAGTACAGCTGGGTGACAGCATAGTGATCAGAGACATATCTCTGGAAATTGGGAAGACAAACACATGTGTAGCTCTCCAGCCATCAGGGCTCTGGGGCAAAATGTTGACAACGATGAGACACTGTGAGACAGTTGATGGTTAGTTAGCTAAAATACAGAAAAACTATTCTTATGTACTCTCGATTTTATTATATAAACCTAAACTTACTAAGCCCTAGACACTTAAACATCTTTAAGGAACTGTATTTTGTGAATATCTTTCTTCTTTCCTTTTATTCTTCCACTGCTTAACATCTACTGAAACATTATTTTGATTTCCTTCTCTTTATATATCCAAATGTCACATCTGAGAAATACTCCATTTGTTTTAGATGGAAAGAGATAGTGCAAATCTCTACCTCAATGTTAAATTTGATTTGTTGGGTGGACTTCACGTGTGCAAAGGGTACATCTCCAATACCAACACATCGCACAAATAGCTACCGCCAGGTTAAATCCATTCCAGAGAGTAGGAGAGGAACCACATCGCATGTTCTCTGAAGTTGAAGTTACTTCCTTCCCAAGAAAGGAACATGGTCCCTTTTTCTTATATAAATTATGCTTGTCTTGACACATTTATGATTTATTTGGAAAAATAATTTGTTATTGTTTACATTTCTTATTCCTCGTGGCAATGATGATAAATGTAATTTAATTTTTATGTGTCACCAGAGACCTACCCTGATTTTGGATGCTTACTACCTGACAAAGACTTAATGCATAAGGGAGGGATATTGTGGGGCTAAGTCGGACACCGGCAAGCAGCGTCCGCTGCTTTGTGGATGAGACACGACAAATTCACATGGTCTACCGAGTCCTGTGGAGGAAAAGGGACAGAGCTGCTTCTCTCTCAAGAGAAGAAAAAGCCTCAGAGCACCTTGGCCACTCTCTCAAGAGGAGAGCGCCCAGACCCTTGCCTTGACAAGCTTTTATTGCTTTTCTGGGCACATTACATTGAGGAGGGTCCTCATTTACTCTGCACAGGTTCCCTTTAGGTGGTTACCTTTTACAGAAAACAAAGGAGAGGATGCCGCTAATCACATCACAGAAGAAGGATATCTGCAAATATAAAGGGAAAAGTGGTTGAACTGGTTACATTCATCCTTGGAAGTTTTAGCATAGATTTTAGGAAGTTTATTTAAAGATATACAGTAAACATTTGCTGCCTCAATTCAGGGTGAGGGAGTTTCAGCAAAAAGCAAGCCTCAAAGCGGCCTAGGTACAGTGCCGGCCTGATTCCCCACTGGAGAACCTGTCCGTGGGTGTGGTCCCACACCACACAGAACGGTCTCCTATATGGGGCCGGTGGTGATGCCCTCTCCTTGTCCTCCTTCTAAAAAGTACCGCTGTTCAAATAGCTCCTTAAGAAAGCTTGCTGTCTCATCTGAGAGAGATGCTGTTGGAAACCAAGCTTAGCACCCTCAGGGAGAGATTTAACCCTAACTTCCTCACGCAAAGTCTCATGCCTTTGGGCAGTAGTCCACATCAAAAGATTGATGGAAGAAGGTCTATAAACGTCAAGCCATTGAAGCCCTTCCAAAGGCCCACTGTAATCAGTTGTCTTAACTCAAGCTTCCACAGGAAGTTAGTTGAGGCTGCTCCCAGAACAACACCAGGATTCAATGACTCCCACGGCCGGACCCTGCTTCCTGCCTCTTTCCCTTCCACGAGTGCCTATCAGTCTCAGAGGCCATCCCAGTCACCTTCTCAGAGCCCTGCTCGTGATACGCAGTAAGGGCTTTGTACATTCCTTTCACATTCTCAATCCCTGAACTCCATCTTATTACTCAAGATCACATCTGGCTCAAATACTATTAATTATAATTAACCTCATAATCGTATAAGATGAACATTTTATCACTTAGCCTATTAAATGCTCACAAGAGAAGATGCTTCGAATGAGATTGAAATGTTACGTTACAGGGACTTCTAGTCAAGATGGAGGCATAGGTAGATATACTTAGCATCCTCATACAACCAAAAGAAGGACAACAGTATATGGTATTTAAAAACAAAAAATAACAACAACTGCCAAAAAATCAAACTGTATAGAAGTCTGACAACCAAGGAGTTAAAGAAACATTCATGCCGACCAGTCGGAGGGGCAGAGATGGACAACTGGGGCAGAGAGGGCTTGTGGCAAGGCAGTGGCTGGAGGACCAGCATGGGTGAGGCAACAGCGGGTGGAATGGGCAGTCCCACACTTGCATGCTGATAAACTGGGAGGAACAACTGGGGAGAGAGACAGACCGTGCAACCCAGGATTCCAGCATGAAAACATAAAGCCTCAAAACCTCTGACTGAGAAAACCTGTGGGGGTTGTGGCTGTGGAAACTCTGAGACTCTCAGGAGAGATCATTGGAGAGACCCACAGGGTCCTAGAAGGTACAAAAACAACCCACCCAGGAATGAGCACCAGGAGGGCCCAATTTGCTTGTGGGTAGTGGGGAAACTGATTGAAAGCCAGACGAGACCCAAGCAAGTGGCACTGTTCCCTCTTGGACCCCTTCCCCACATACAGCACCACAGTGCAGTGAAGTGGGCTGCCCTGCCCTTGCAAACACCTAAGGCTCTGCCCCTCACTACATAAGAGGTGGGCCAAGACAAAAATCAATGGCCCATGTGAAAGAGCAGATCACAGATCCAGAAAAAATACAACTAAGTGACAAAGAGATAGACAACCTATTAGATGCAATATTCAAAACACTGGTAATGAGGATGCTCCAAAAAAAAGGTTAGTATGGTTGAAAAATAGAGGAAAATGTGAAGGCTGTGTAGAGTGAAATAAAGGAAAATGCACAGGGAACCAACAGCTAGGGGAAAGAAACTGGGACTCAAATCAACAATTTGGATGACAAGTTAGAAATAAACATTCAACCAGAACAGAATAAAGAAGTAAGAATTCAAAAATATAAGGAGAGGCTTAGGAACCTCCAGGACATCTTTAAACATTCCAACATCCAGATCATAGGGGTGCCAGAAGGAGAAGAGGAAGAGCAAGAAATTGAAAACTTATTTTAAAAAATAATGGAGGAGAACTTCCCCAAACTGGCAAAGGAAATAGACTGCCAAGAAGTCCAGGAAGCTCAGAGAGTCTCAAAGAAGTTGGACCCAAGGAAGCACACACCAACACACATCATAATAACATTACCCAAGATTAAAGAGGAGACAATCTTAAAAGCAGCAAGAGAAAGGGAGACAGTAACCTACAAAGGAGTTCCCATAAGACTATTAGCCAGTTTCTCAAAAGAAACCTTGAAGGCAAGAGGGGGCTGGAAAGAAGTATTCACAGTCATGAAAAGCAAGGACCTACATCCAAGATTACTTTATACAGCAAAGCTGTCATTTAGAATGGAGGGAAAATAAAGTGCTTCGCAGACAAGGTCAAGTTAAAATAGTTCATCACCACCCAGCCCTTATTATATGAACCATTAAAGTGAATTATCTAAGAAAAAGAAGACAATAAAAAAATGAACAGTAAAATGCCAACAAACTCACAACTATCCAACTGAACCTAAAACAAAAACAAAGCAAACAGCTAGAACAGGAACAGAATCACAGAAATGGAGATCACATGGAGGGTTATCAGTGGGGAGGGGAAGGGGGGAGGATGGGGGAAAAAGTACAGAGAGTAAGAAGCATAAATGGTAGATGCAAAATTGACAGGGGGAGGTATGGGAAATGTAGAAGCCAAAGGACTTATATGTATGACCCATGGACATGAACTAAAGGGAGGGAATGTGGGTGGGAGGGGGTGTGCAGGGCAGAAGGAAATAAAAGGGAGAAGAAAATGGAACTGCAATAGCATAATCAATAAAATATATCAAAAATTAAAAATGTTACATTCATTTTTGAGTACTTACAACATACTAGGCTTTGTTCTAAGTCCTATTGATTTTATACATTTTATGTAATTTTCAACCAGTTGAGAAAAGAGACATATAGCATTGAAAAATACACAAGGTTATATGGTGACCAGAATGTACCAGAACCTAGACTGAATACAGGTAATCTGGTCTCTGCATTCCTCTCCCCAAATTACCTTTGAGATGGTTTAATTCACTGGTTACCACACACGAACATAGTGTGCATCCGAATGACATGGAAAGCTTGTTGAAACCCACGTTGATGGGCCCCACTCCCAGAAATTTTCCGTCAATCAGTCTGGGATGTGGCCAGAAAATTAACACTTTTATCAAATTCTCAGGCGATGTGATGCTATTTCCCCAAGAGCAGATTTCCAGAGATATTGGTTTAAATAATTCTACAAACACCCTCTGAATTTATCTGGATGTGATATAGTTGAATCAATTATCTATGAATCTAAACTAATTACTTATAGGGCAAAATGGAATAAATGAATATATAACCCTATTTCTTTGGATGTTTATGATATTAAAAATGATACTGTTTGTGAACAATGGAGGCAAACCTGAGTTAACAATTAATGCATTTTGACTTTTTTAAATTGGTATTTTAGAGACAGGTAGGGAGAGCAAGAGAGAGAGATTGATATGTTGTTCCTATTATTTATACACTCATTGGTTAATTCTTACATGTGCCCTGACCTGAAATTGAACTTGCAACCTTGGCATTTTGGGAGGACACTCTAACCAACTGAGCAACCCCGGCAGGACTGCACTTTGATTTTAAGAACTTAATCTAGGTTTGTAGTAACTGTCCATGAATCTGAAAAAGGTTAAAGGATGGAGGGGTTGTAGTGATGGAGTTCTTCCTTTGTCATTTGTCTTTGTTTTTTTGAACTTTACACAATTATGTATTATAATAAATGATTTTTGAACAAGCGTATTAATTTTATAATTAAGGAAAAAGACAGGGCTGAATGAGAAGTAAGAAAAAGCGAACACAACAACAACTAAGCCATTTTACCTTCGATTGTATCCAAAGTCAGTTCTGTTATAACACAATGTATGCATTTTTAAAAATTGCCTTGCTACGCAAAATTGCACAATAAAAACCACAGGGATTATGGAAATAATGGGAAGCAACATTAAAAACTTGCCTCAGTGACCACACTTTCACAAAAGACAGAAACCTAATAAAAATGGTTACATATGTTGCCATTTTCACATGTTACCATTTTCACATGCCAGCTTCACATATGTTATATGGTTAAGAAATGCATAAATACCTCCCACCCTCGACCCTGCCCCTGTTCGGCTTTGTCCATGTGTCCTTTACGAGGTCCAGGGTGGGAGGTGGGGATGGGTGCGGCGGGCGGAACTGGAGAGAGGAAAATGAAGGAAGCTGTACTGGAACAATATAAAACATATTAAAAATAAAAGAAACTTCCCCTGAAAAAATAAAAATAACACACACACAAAAAGAACTCCAGAAATGCTGTAATAAATGTGCCACTTTATCTTGAAAAAGACCTGCTACTTCTAAAAGGAATTGTGGGTGGTGGGGCTCACTCAATTCTCTCCATGGGAGCACAAAAACTCAGTTACAAATCTACCTCATTCTTAACCCTTGGACATGTTTCTCTCTTTTTCATATGCATATTCTTTGAATGTTGCATTTCGTTTCTTTAAATATATTTTATTGATTTTGCTACTGCACTTGTCCCATGGCGTGGACACCGGCCGGCAGTGTCCACGGCATAATTGATGAGATGAGACGTTCACACGGACCACCGAGTCCCGTGGAGGAAAAGGGACGGCACGGCCACTCTCTCAAGGGGAGAGCGCCCAACCTTTGCCTTGACAAGCTTTTATTGGGTTCAATTTGCACAGGAATAAAGCTCATCAATCATTGTCAGGAGGAGATGATTAAACAATAGATAACATTCAAAGAGCTCTGAGGGCCTATTTTGAGTCAGGGTCAGATAGCTAAAGGGCCATAAAATTTTGGGGCAACAAACTCACTTCCTGTTTGGTCCCTTATTTAAATTTAGGGTATTAACAAAGCAGGTTTCACAGGATTTTGTGCTTTCTTTCTTAGGCCTGATTGCCCTGGGGAACCTGCCCTTTCCAGCACAGGGCCACACCCACCTCTGGCATTGCTTCAGACTTAAGTCGGGCAGGGGAAGTAAGGCAGCCAAGAGATTAGGAGACTTCTTGCAGACAGAATGAGGACTCAGGCTATGTCAAAGCCAAGGGGTGAGGGTCCACCACCCCCTTTTTCTGTAGCCCCCAAGTCCTTCCTTTAGGGACCCATTGGAACCATGCCTGTCTTAGATCATCCCTCCCTTGAGGAATCTTAACCATCATTGGCTAACCAGTCATCTGCCCGGGGCCAAGCAGGGTGAAGTGAAAGGGGGCAGAGGCAGTTCCCCTACAAGAAAGATAAGCTTTGTCTCCTTAGTGGCTTATGGTCTGAAAGTCTCTCACTCAGCCTTAGCCATGGGGGGGTTACAGCTTCTGAAACCAGGCAGGGCAGTTCCCAACAGTCCCATTTCCCCCTCTTTATTCCCCTCTGCCCCACACATGCTCTCCCACCCACATTCCCCCCCTTTAGTTCATGTCCATGGGTCATGCATATAAGTTCTAAGGCTTCTATATTTCCTATACTATTCTTAACCTCCCCCTGTCTATTTTCTAACTACCATTTATGCTACTTATTCTCTGTATCTTTTCCTCTTCTATCCCCCTCCCACGATCTGCTGATAACCCTCAATATGATCTCCATTTCTGTGATTCTGTTTCTGTTCTAGGTGTTTGCTTACTTTGTTTTTGTTTTAGGTGTGGTTGTTAATAGCTGTGAGTTTTTTGTCATTTTACTGTTCATATTTTTTATTTTCTTTTTCTTAGATAAGTCCCTTTAACATTTCATATAATAAGGGCTGGGTGATGATGAACTCCTTTCACTTGACCTTATCCCTTCCATTCTACATGACAGCTTTGCTGGATAGAGGAATCTTGGATGTAGGTCCTTGCCTTTCATGGCTTGGAATACTTCTTTTCAGCCCCTTCTTGCCTGCAAGGCTTCTTTTGAGAAATCAGCTGACAGTCTTATGGGAACTCCTTTGTAGCTGACTGTCTCCTTTCTCTTGCTGCTTTGAAGATTCTCTCCTTCTCTTTAATCTTGGGTAATGTTATTATGGTGTGTGTTGGTGTGTGCTTCCTTGGGTCCAACTTCTTTGAGACTCTCTGAGCTTCCTGGACTTCTTGGCAGTCTATTTCCTTTGCCAGTTTGGGGAAGTTCTCCTCCACTATTTTTTAAAATAAGTTTTCAATTTCTTGCACTTCCTCTTCTCCTTCTGGTACCTCTATGATCTGGATGTTGGAATGTTTAAAGATGTCCTGGAGGTTT
Source organism: Anoura caudifer (assembly GCA_004027475.1). Taxonomy (NCBI): domain Eukaryota; kingdom Metazoa; phylum Chordata; class Mammalia; order Chiroptera; family Phyllostomidae; genus Anoura; species Anoura caudifer. The sequence continues at coordinate 48,621 of PVKU01008216.1, forward strand.
CTAAGCCTCTCTTTTCTTTTTTGAATTCTTGTTTCTTCATTCTGTTCTGTTTGAATGTTTCTTTCTACCTTCTGGTCCACACTGTTGGTTTGAGTCCCAGTTTCTTCCCATCACTGTTGGTTCCTTGTACATTTTCCTTTATTTCATTTAGCATAACCTTCATTTTTTTTTATCTAATTTGGGACCATATTCAGCCAATTCTGTGAACATCCTGATTACAAGTGTTTCAAATTGTGCATCTGATAGTTTGGCTGTCTCTTCATCGGTTAGTTGAATTTTTCCTGGAGTTTTGATTGTTCCTTCCTTTGGGCCATTTTTTTATTGTTTCCTCGGGCCTGTTATATAGTAAGGGGTGGAGCCTTAGGTGTTCACCAGGGTGGGGCAGCCTACTTTGCTTTGTTGTGATGCTGCATGTGGGGGAGGGGTCTGAGAGGGAACAATGGTGCTTGCTCCACTCTGCCAGTTTTCAGTCTCTTCCCCCACTACCCACAATCAAATTGGGCCCTTCTGGTGCTAATTCCCATGTGGATGGGCTTGAGTACATTCTAGGACCCTGTTGGTCTCTCCAATGACTCTCCCGTGAGGTCGGAAATTTCTCCCACTGCCATCCCCACCTGCACAGGTGTTTTCAATCAGAGGTTTGAGGCTTTATTTCCCCACGCTGGAACCCTGGGTTGTGCCATCTGTCTCGCTCCCCAGTTGTTCCTCCCCATTTATCTTCATTTGAGTGTGGGACCAACGGGTCCACAATTTGCTGCCTCGCCCTCCCTTATCCTCCAGCCACCACCTTGCCAGGAGTCACCCGACTACCTATGTCTGCCCCTCCTACCAGTCTGGATGAATGCTTCTTCTTTAACTCCTTGGTTGCAGACTTCCATACAGTTTGATTTTTTTTTGTCAGTTCTGGTTAGGTTTTTTTTGTTTGTTTTTAAATTTGTTATTGTCCTTCTTTTGGTTGTTTGAGGAGGTACAGTGTGTCTATCTATGTCTCCATCATCTCTGGAAGACCTGCATTTCTAATAGATGCTTCTTTCATCAAAATTGAAAGTTGATCTTTCTACTTCAACTAATTCTTGTATCATGGCCAGGTATTCTCCCTCATATGTGCCAGTTGCTGGGCCCAACAGGTGAAGACTTGGGAAATTAAAGTAATATTTGAAATCACCGAACTAGCCCATAAGGCACCGAAGGGAGCCATTTCTGCACGGTGTGGCAGTAAGGTCTTAACATACAGGTACCGCTTTCTCAGTGAGTACGTGAAAGGCTGTTTCTGGATTTTGCTGTTTTTTTCTTCAGTCCATTTTCTCAACAAGTATTCCGATTGGTTTCTATCTCTTAAGACCATAATTTTATGGCTATGCAGCCCTTGAAGTTGTTTTTATTTATTTCTGTGTCGTTGTTTACAATGTTCTGCAATGTAGACTTCTTTAGACCTGAGACATAGCAAATTTTCTGCAGTTTCTTCTAGATCACTGTATTATTTCAATCTTCTTAACATCTAAAGGTTTCCTTTTTCATCCATTGCTTAGTATTTCAAAACAATATTCATGTTTGGAACATTGAATGACATTTACATATAAATGAACATATATAAACAAATATATAAACACACATGTGCAAATGTCATTCAATAATCTGAACATGAATAACATACATGTACTCATTATAATATACATGTATACACGTGCATTTTATACATATACATTATATATATGCACGCACACACACTCACAAATGTGAGCAAATAGGAACACACATAGTGAACCATGGTCAAGGCATCTGGTAGATGTCTGAGGTCTGGGCATGTGCGTTTTTTTTTTAATTTTTTTTTTTTTTTTAGTCTCCTTTTACCCCCCTCTCCACAGCCATCACCACACTGTTGTCCACGTCCATGACGCTTTTTCCCTTTTTGCGCAATCCCTGCACCCTTACGCCCTGACCACTGGCTGTCATCCTGCTCTCCATCTACGAGTCTGTCCCCATTTTCCTTGTTGGTTCAGTTTGTCCATTAGATTCCATGTATCAGTGAAATCATATGGTGTTTGTCTTTCCCCAAATGACTTATTCCGCTTCGTATAATGTTCTCCAGGCCCATCCACACTGTCAGAAAGGGTAAAATTTTCTTCTTTGTTATGGCTGGGTAGTATTTCATTGTGTAATTGTCACCTAGTTGTTTCATTCACTCATTTACTGATGGGCACTTGGGCTGCTTTCATATCTTGGCTATTGTAAATCATGCTGCAATGAACACAGGGGTGCTTATGTTCTTTCAAATTAGTGTTTTGGGTTCCTTCCAATATATTGCCAGAAGTGGGATCAGTGGGTCAAAAGGCAGATACATTTTTAATTTTTTGAGTTACCCCATACTGCTCTCCACGGTGGCTGCCCCAGTCTTCATTCCCACCAACAATGCACTAGGGTTCCTCTTTCTCCACATCCTTGCCATCGCTTGTTATTTATTGATTTATTGATGGTAGCCATTCTGACAAGTGTGATACTGTATTTCATTGTGGTTTTAATTCATATGGCTATTGGCCATGTGTGTGTCTTCTTTGGAGAAGTGTCTGTTCAGATCCCTTGCTGATTTTTTCATTGGGTTGTTTGGTTTTTGGGTGTTGAGCTTTGTGAGTACTTTATAAATTTTGGATATTAACCCCTTATCAGATGTATCCATGAATATGTTTGCCCATCCTGTGGGTTATCTTTTTATTTTGTTGATGGTTTCCTTTGCTGGGCAAAACCTTTTTAGTTTTATGTAGTCCCATTTGTTTGTTTGTTTGTTTGTTTGTTTTTTCTTTTCTTTCCTTTCCTTGCCTGGGGAGAAATATCCAATAAAAAATTGATATGAGCAATGTCCAAGATTTCACTGTTTATGTTTTCTTCTAGGATTTTTATGGTTTCAGACCTAACATCTAAATCTTTGATCCATTTTGAATTTACTTCTGTTTGTGATATAAGAACATGGTCTAGTTTCAATTTTCTACACGTATCTTTCCAATTTTCCCAACACCATTTATTGAATTAACTATCTTTAGCCTCTTGTATGTGTTTGGTTCCTCTGTCAAAAATTAATAGACCACACAGGTGTCTGTGCATGTGGGTTTTTTTGTATTCCTACACAGCACAACTTGGCTGGATGTAGTTATCTGTATTCATCTGATGTTTCTCAGGAATGGAATTATGCATAAGCAAATATGTAATTTCCATTATAGTCAAATTGTCCACTAATACATCAATTGCATGGAATGGAATTGTATTTTGAAACACAGTAGAACATCACCGTTTGTGTTGATGATTGTATATGTATATAAAATAGAAAATCCTAGAAATCGTGCCTGTTGGAGAATACTGAAGGTGTGCCTAGGACTTACTGTCCACAGCAGCATCTTAAGTACACAAGTTTTATTGTGTTTTTCATGCTGATGTCTTCTGATTGGATAACAGAGTGATTTTTTAATCTAAATACTCTGAAGTTAAACACTTGTAGTTTTGTCTTCTTTTGGTAAAATTTCTTGCACATTTTGTACCTTTGGTTCTCAGCTGGTGTGTATATCAACCGGAGAAATTTTGCTGATATGACTTAACAAATATACCATTAACATGACTTTATGTCTAATTTTCTACTTACTATTTTCCTCTGAAATTAACATGTTTTGTTCCTCCTGCTTTTATGATCGCACAGATTATTAGAGCTGGCAGTTCCCTTGGTGGCCAGCATTTTATCACCCCGTGTAACAGGTGAGAAAAGTGAGGTTTGAGGAAGGTGAAGTATCCCCTTCATGCTGGCAGGGGTGTCTAAACTTTTGGCAACTGTGGGCCACAGTGGAAGAAGAAAGTTGTCTTGGGCCATACATTAAATACACAAACGCTAATGAAAACTGATGAGCAAAAAAAATAAAATAAATATTTTAAGTAAATTCACGATTTGGGGTTGGGCCACATTCACAGCCATCCGAACCACAGGGAACCTGCGAGCCACAGGTTGGGCATCCCTGGGAGAAACAGCAGGCCCTGTAACACAGACTTTCCTGTTCACATCGTCATGCTGCTTATATTGAACATAGTTTTCTTTTTTTTACTCTCTAATCACCATTAACATTCTCTGGGATAAAAATAACACTCCCTGGAACTCTGGAGCAAAGACAATCCTTTCTAAGATTTAGTGTCAATTTATCTGAAATGGCTTCACATAAAATCAATCTGCTCTCAAGTTCTTTTCCCCTGACCCAGCCACGCTTAGCCAACAATAAAAAGTATTTCTGCACACAGAAATATAATGTGCAAAAGCCACTCCTAAGTTTTTTTAAAAATCAACAGAACTAGAAGAACAGGGCATAACTGAAAAATACTTTCTGGTGGATTTTCACATTTCTGCCTCCTTTCCTTCTTCAGACCACATTTCCCAAGGAGACTTCCTTGACCTGTCAAGTACACACAAATCCAAGGTTTTCCCCTCATTACAACAGGCATAAGTAGGCTACTTCTTTGGAGTGGAAGAGATTGAGTCTGAAAACGCTCTGCCTGTTTGTAATGCTGTGCCAGTTAACCTCTCTGAAAATTTTATTTGCAGATGTGAGAGATCCACTCCTGGATTATTGTAAAAGTTAAGTAAGATAATGTATTAAATACGACTGACACACAGCAGTCTCTGGAATGTCACAGATATGATCATTATTTGTATTGAAAATGGAGCATCCCACCTGCTGGTTAAGCGTGTGAGCTCCAGAGTCTTATGACCTGAGTTTGTGTCTAAACAGCTACTTACTTGATGAGTATCTTCTGTCCAAATTCCTTAAACTTTTGAGCATCACTTTTCTTACCTATATATAAAATGAGAGTGATGATATTAGTACTCCACTTATTGGATTACTGTAAGAATTAAGTGAAGTAACACAAAGTTCTTAAAACTGTGATTGTTATTATTATACCCTCCACCCACCCATGAAGAACGTATAAGTGACTACATATATTTCTCAAGGGCACATAAAACACAGTGAATCCTGCTTAAGATTAGCTACTATGACTAGACACAAATTATTAGGAAAACACAATGCAAAGACCCATGGTTTCTGAAGAGTTTCAAAGCTATTTCTACTCTTTTATAGTTTAATGCTGACCTTATTTTATGACAGAGTGTGATTTTTAAGTATTATTTAAAAAGCCTGGAGTTCTTCTTTGCAAAATTTTGACTAAGTAATTTGTAAATGCGTTGCATGTCTGACCAACCAAGCTTACTTCAGACAAATAATCGCATTCAAGGACCAGTGGAATTCTAGAAAAAAAGGATCTCGGAGCATAAAAGGATATTGAAAGCTGCATGGTGAAACTGTGGGTGTATAAAGCCGCACATTCAAATAAAAGGGCAGCTTTGTGTCTGCGGTTAAAAGTTAATATGCCGTTATAACTCAAACCCAAGGCCCAATAGGACCGTGGAGGTGCTGCGTAGTGAAGGGAAAACTTCTATTCACACACAAGCCGTAGATGGGGAAACAATGCAATTGTATAGAGAAATCCATCCACAATAAATAAATGTACGCTCTTGTTAAATTTGCCTCAGCACAAAAGTAGTATGTAAACGTGTGGCTGTCAACTTTTCAATTTTATTTATTTTTTACTTGTCTAACATTTTAAAAAAACAAACACCATTAAAAAATGAGTTGTTTTAGTTGTTGGGCAATTAATACTAATGTTCACCTTATTTGAAGGGTTAAAAACAAAGTTAACATAGGTATATTGGTATCTAAATGGCTTCTTCAGAAGAGTAAAGGAGAAAGGGATGGATAGTATAGAAAAACCAAATATAATAGAATAAAATTACAGTAAATGCTTTTTTATGCTTTAAATTCAGGTGTGATAATAAAACATATTTTTTAAAAATAAAGGTCTTAAAATCATCGATATAGTTAACATAACACTTTATACATAATATAACATTTAGATATAACATTAGATATAGCATTTTATTTAGAATACCTGCACAGATAATATTAATACCAGTGTGCATTAAAGGCAACATATGTCTGATAATGTGGTAAACATTTGTCATATTTTTCATACACAGCTTTGGTGATATATTTTATTTTTATCCTAGCTTAAGATGTATGAAAACAAAAATACTGCAGAAGCCATTGATGACACGCTGCCGAATTAGAAGTCCGACCCTCCAGCAGCAGCTGTGAAAGTCCGCAGAAGCACACCTTTCAGGGAAAGGCCAGGAGATGGGCGGCACTTGCTCCCTTTGTGCTGAGCCCTGAGTGAGCGCTGGTCACCAACTCCTTTGTGACGGTCCCGTGGGACTCAAGAAGGCAACCCACACTGGCGCAAAGCTGTGTGGCATGGGGACCCTGGGGCGCAGACACTTGCATGGACTCCTTCCAGGGAGGTACTGGCAAGATGGATGAGCTCGGGAGAGCCAGCGTGGGAGTCCGGCTGGTTCCCAGTGTCAAGGAAGACGTGTGCTGAATTAGAATCCCAGTCCTCAGGATCAGCGTCTAAGTGCCAATGGCCCGTTTTTGGGAAGTGCCTGGGAGCTGGAGGTTTCGCCTGCCCCTCTGTGCTGAGCTCTGGCAGACACCAACAACCACTGGCCACATCTGGAAAACAACTGCTTGTTAGCTCCAGTCGAATGGGTCTGGGACATGCAAGTGTCGCTGGCTGTCAGAGTCAGGGGTTTTGATGACCTGCCTTTCGGTGTAAGGCTTAGAAGTCGAGGCACTAAAATGTGGAGTCCAAGCCCTCTAACCCTCAGCAGGGAACTGGGGTTGGGGCTCCCTCCCAAGTGTATGGTGCCGGACCTGGGGTGGGGTTTACGGAGAGAGTGTGTCAGCTCTTCCTGTCTGCATCATGTATTTTCTCTTTTGCTCTATGTGTGGAAGTCTGTCAGCCAGTTTCTGGATTCTTTCAGAAACAGTTGTTCCGTGGGCATTGGTGTGATGGAGGGAGGAAGGGACTTCAGGAGTTTCCTATGCCTTGGATGACACCAGATAATCATGTGTTTTTTTTTTAATTCCAGTCTTTCAAGCTCTTCTTTTAATTGAGGGGTTCAGTCCATATATATGTGTGTATATATATGGACTGAATAATATATATAAATAATATATTATATATTATGCAATTTATTGCAAATTATATAAGAATATGTAATATCTGTATTATATGATACATATATTACATATTATTTATATATTGTATATGTTATGCTATATTTATATGTAATATATAACTATACATTATTAAATATATTTATAGTATATATAGTATATGGATAATATCTATTATTTTTGTTGTAATGATTAGTTGAGTTCAATGATTAGCTGAAGTGCACTACTTATATTTGGTTTCTATTTAGTCAATCTTTGTTTCCATATGCCTTCATTCTTTACTTGATCTGACTACTTTTATCAATTTTCTTAATTAAACCGTCTTTTTTAGTTATGGCTGTATCTTTTAACGCTCTCCCATTTACCATATGATGTTGAAACTGATCAGGCCTCCTTTCAGATGGTAGTATGTGACTTCAGAAAAGCAGGCAAAAGCTTTCTGAACCGTGGAAGAACTGTTTTCTATGCCACCTGCCGATTTTCTCCAGCACAGGAGAGTTGTGCTTGCTCTCCACCCCCACGTTGTAGGTTCTGTCCTTGAGGGAGAGCGAGTCGTTGGGCAACCTTGCTTCGGGACAGCTGCACAGTGCTCAGTAGGAGCCCGTAATACCATGAGGGGACTTACCTTAGCACTCTCTCCCTTCCTCGAGCTTTTGACACTCACTTTCTTCCATATCACAGGGACACAGCGTTCCATGGAGGGCCTAGATCTTCCGCCCTTTGGTGATCCACTGTCTCATCCTCCGGAGATGCCCGAGCGCTTCAGGGAGAACTTACTCAGACCCCAGCCCTACCTGCAGCCATAGGGGCACTGATCTTGGGCGCACAATAAGAGACAGTGAGAAAAACTGGGCACTTTAGTGCTTCTCGACTGAGCGTGCGGCTTGAACTCCTTGAGATTCCAACCTGCTACACATACCCACGCGTGACTGTTACATATCCCCCTGGCCTTCCTGCCCCCATCGATGTTAGCAGTCCCCCTTACACGTGGCAACAGATGGAAGTGACAGTGAGTCTCTACGGGCAACGGCTTGTTAGTGCTTACAACTCAAAGCCCTCACAATTTTGCTTGAGCTCCGGGTCTGGGGATTTTTGATGTTAGAATTCTGTGGCTGACATGGCTTTGCTGCATAAATCACGTTATGATCATCATTGCACCTAGCTTTGACCACCTAAATTAACTCAGAACCTGAGCTGCCACCTATGAGGAAATGCAGAGCATGCGCGCAGACCCTTCTTACGTAGGTCTCCTTGTGGACTTTTGATAGTTTACCGGGGTGATCTTCTCCTAGTTCATTTTAAAGGAAACTGCGAGAACTAAAACCTGAGTCGAGTGCTCTTGTACACCTTCTACTATAGCTTTGGATGGTTTGTCACCTATCCTCACTTGGCCTGGCAGAGAGAAATCGCTTTTTTCCTGCAGTGTTCCAAGGCAGAGATCCTCTATGGCATTTGCCCGGATATCCGTTCAATTGCACCCGCCGAGCCAGTTCCTCAGTCCCACCTGTGGTTCGTGGTGAAGAAGTGCCCCGCACCCAGCTCAGCACCACGCACGTGTCCCCACGCTCTCTCACCTTCCTTCCCTCTCCCCCTCTCCTCCGCCGCAGGAATTCACCTCCCAAGTAAAGATCTAGCGCTTGTTTCTTGCAGCTATTCCTAGGGAGCTGGGAAAACATAGCAGTTAACAGCGAAGTCACATCAGCTTGGGCACGCCAGTTCCTGATGGTCCCACTTTTTGCAAATTGCTTCACCTATAAACATCAGTTTATTGCTCTGTGAAAGGAAGGCCCTATTAATATACACTTTTTTTTTTTTTTTTGACTGTATCAATGCAGTTAAAGAGCCCTCGATAGGAGACAGCTAATGCAGACAGCTAGGCTAGGCTCCCATCCTCCCTGCCTCCCCCGCACACCCTTCTTCTCAAGACCATGTGCTCGCAATCCTAACAGATCGGGAAGGGCTCTGAGAAAGACTGAGGCTTGAGGGTGGTTGGGAAGAGGGCAGCTGAGGTCCGAATGTGGAGCTGGAGCTCTGAGACAGCGGCACGGAGGAGGGGAAGGGCAGATCGCAAGGAGGAAAGTGAAGCAGACACGCAGGAGAAATTATAACTAGAAGAACTCATGTGATGGAAATGACTGTGGTGGGAATGACTGTGAACTCATAGGATGGAAAAGGCTTTTCCTTTGTGGTTTATGGTCCCAGGAAGAATCTGTTATTATTGCTCTAGTTTTTTTTCCCCAGTTTTGTTCCAGGATTCACCCAGTTTTCCTTTTTTTCTTTTTCCAGAAGCAAATTTTCAAAAGCTATTATTTACAATCATGGTTTTAATTGTCATGCTTTCTAATATTTTTGCTAATCTTAACATCTTTTCCTATTCCGTAAGCTTGGTTACTTCATCTTGCAAATACATTCTTGGGACAATACTTTTGTAAAAAAGATTTTTCTTTTCATTTTAAGCATAAAGACACAAATATACCAATAGACACTAATGGATTATTACTCCGGTCTGTAAGGCAAATACTGTGTCTATTTAGGTATGACTGCCTTATCATCTCTAAGCAAAATGCCAGGCATATATTTGGGTTCAAAAAAGTGCTGATTTGATTAAATTGAATGGCATTTACTCTACAAATATTTGAAGAACTCATGCACTGTACAATTTGCTAAAAATGAAAATAACTTGCAAATGCATCAGTGACAGAGACAGAGAGGAAAATATATTGATGGGAACCTCTAATACATCTACATTTTTGATGGTTTTGCTTGAAGTTTGGATATGGTCTTTAAAATAGGACAGATGTCAGAAAAAAACGTTATGATAATCTTTACATTAATGCTAAATAAAAGCATCTTTTATCTTTCTTCAAAAGATCAATAACTTGAAAGCTTAACATGTATTTCTTTACATGTAGTAGCAAAGGCCAAAAGCACCGGCGAAGCTTCAAGATCAATACCCATCTGAGAAAACTGCTAAAATTCAAAGCTGCGAGAAATAAAATTGAAGATGTGACCTAAAAACCAATTATTGCGCTCAGGTTGAACAAGATAACACGAAAGAAAACAAAATTTATTGTGGCCTAGTGTCTTAAAAGCAGATCATATATTTATGATGAGAACAGACATGGCTATAAATGTTGCTGTCCTCTTTATCTCTGTCAGACTGCAGCTACTGCAATATCAAACGCAACATCTTATGATTGTATCGTGCATGTCAATGTCTACCTGATTCCCAACTCCTGTAAAGCAATTATCGTTACCATTTATGTATTATATTTTATATTTGGTGCTTTAAAAATATGTCTTTCATATTCTTTTGTAATTACTTTATATTCTATAAATAACCATCCTGGCCATTACTAAACTATTACATTTTCTTCACATGTTTATACTAATGAATGTTCATCAGTGCATATTCCCCAAGAAGCTGGTTTCTTTGCTATCTTTCTCATGTGCATCTTTTGTTATTCTGTGTTTGTGGGCGAGCTGTGCGTGTCTGAGTGCTACAGAGAATGGTTCAGCTGTTCTTTTTTTGCCATTGCACAGAAAACTCTTAGCCAATGAATTCCGCCTCATTATTTCATATTATGCTAAATGAGACCCAGACCTAGTTCTCCAAACATCACCAAATCTTTTTTTTTTTTAATCTTTACCCAAGGATATGTTTATTGATTTTAGAGAGAGAGGAAGGGAGAGAGAGAAACATCAAAGTCAGAGAGAAATCTCTCTCAGTTTCTTCCCATACACACACCAAGGGGGGGATCGAAACTACCACCTACTTCTGGGCCCTGACCATGGACGAGACCCACAACCCGGGTATGTGCTGTGATTGGGGATCTAACCTGCCACCTTTGTGGTGTACTAGATGACGCTCCAGCCAGCTGAGGTATCCAGCTAGGGCCCATAAACTTCTTAAAATTATATTGAAAAAAGTAACTGGCAATTTATGAACAGAGGGCCAAAATCAATGACAAATATTTAATTTTCTTAAATTATGACATATTGGTGACTTTAATTATAGTTACCCACAAATAAGTTATAAACATGCTGATTAAGTTGTGGATAAAAATTCTACAAAAACCCCATAAGCTATAAAACAAGAACAAATTATTTAGTAACATAGCAAGAATTTGATATCTATGTGTTGAAAAAAATAACTGACTAAATCCATGCAATAATGAATTAATGTATGCATTTATTGATATATTCATAAATGACTGGATGGATGAACAGGTGGATAAATGAAAGAAACACTCAAAGCAACAGAAGCTGAAGTTAAATTAGTTTCATTTCTTTTTTTGTAGTTGAGAGACTTGACTTTGGAAAAGATAGATATGTATATATGATTATACTAATAGGATCAAAGGCATATTTATATGTACATATTAAATGCTAGATATGGATGATATTCATCTTGCAAAAGAAGAAACAGCATTTTTTTTTTATCAAAAGACTTACTAGCTTTGCCACAGAGGACTTAAACTGAAATTGGAGGGCCCCATGTAAAATTGGTTGCAAACGAAATTTCCAGATAAAAAATGTAAGAGAATGATAGTTTAGAAACCCTTTCCTCTGTTAAAGAAATTAGATTAATAAATGTATTTTCTATTAATTGAAAAAAAAGGAAAGGCAATAAAGATTATCCAATAACTTGGCACCAAACATAAAAAATGGAATATACAAATCACTTTGATATTTTAACACAAGAATTCTAAAATGTGGCAATATCATTCTCTTCCTCATGTTCTTTATGGGGAAAAGAGGGTCTGGTTCAGCATCACCAACAAACTATCAGGTAAAGTGATGTTTCACTTCACGGTAGAAAGGTACAAAAAGCCTGTCTGGAATTCTGTTGCGCTGGAAGGAAACCTCTGTCTGAGACATTCTGGTGCCGAGACACGAGAGATCAGAGAGAAAGAAGCAGCGCAGCTGTACGACAACCTTCAAACTGGCTGATAAGACCGTGTACTATGCAGTCGAGGTGCAGCTAAGAGCCTTCACACAGAAAACAGACTGCTAAACACGAGAACCACACACACAGTTCTCCTGCAGTTCTTACACTACAGGGGCATTATAGCTCGTAAGTCGCTGATCTCCAAGATGAACGAACATCATCAATTTAAAGTGACTGTAGATGACAAGAATGCTGAAACAATTCTTAGATTTTTTGTAACTAGATTAACAGAGACTTCAGTAATATTGAGTACACGATAGAACTAGAGACACAGAAAGTGCTGATGTTGAGCCAAAGGTTATTGCATATTAGTCACTTCCTTCATATATGGTACAGTCCCAGGAGCTTTTGTGACTTGCAAAGATTCACAGAGCCCTAGGTCACCCTGGGACGCGTAAATTATTGACTTCTTAACATGGCCAGGCCTATTGGAACATCGACATTTTATAGTAACTTCCACCCGTAAATAAATTAAGTAACATTCTTGAAGCCCATCTCAGAATAAATATTCCAAAAAAATATTTAGAAACCAAGGCTCCAAACCAGAAGCAAGCACAACTGGAGTTTGAGAACGAAGGAGTTTGACTGCTTAGAAGGATGATTGATGAATAGCTGAAAAGTTAAGCAGTGGGTGCTGAGACACCTTGGAGGGGTTTGGTAAAAACACCTACCATACTTTTACCATACGTATCACTTACACACTATCTGACTAAAGTAGTGTAAGATAAATCCCGCACCAGGAGAAATCAGTGTAAGGAACCTACCGAACGTAACCACATTGCTCTCTGCACGACAAGGGCATGAATTTAGTGTACGGGCCTTATTTACCAAACACCGCAGCTTGGAGAGGTAGAATAAGATGTTGGCGAAGATCTAAAGTCCGTATAATCAGGCAGCAGTGTGGCCTTGAAGGGGAGCACCCCCTGGTACCCCTCTGCCTCGGGCTCTTAGCACTGCCTCCCTGTGGCCTGGCGGACTGCAGCCAGCCAGGAGCCCAGGGGCTGCAGCCAAGAGTGGGCCCTCTGGTCCGGAAAACTAAGTGCAGATGGATGAGACGCACACGAGCACCCCTAGGTCCAAAACCACATACGTGCATTAGGGACTTACCCCCACTGAAAACACTCCGAATGCCAGAGACTTCATCTGTTTTACGAGAGTAAGAATCATAAACCCTATTGCAAGATCACTGAAATCACGTGTAGGGAACGTTTATCATTCAGGCTTCCCATGTGGGAAGTTGTCAGTAATCAACAACTACTCCGAATGCAGATGAGTATTGGCAGGTGTGTGTGTGTGTGTACACGTATATCATTATATTGGGTCCAAATTAAGGCAACAACAAATAGAAAGGAACTCATGGCAGTCTTTTTTTTTTTTTAATCAGATTTATACTATTAGTGAGTCTTAACTGGAAAAACAGCAACAAGAACAGGGCAGAAAGTTTACATAGTATCTGACTAAACTAGTGTAAGATAAATCCCACGCCAAGAGAAATCACTTTAAGGAACATACCGAACATAACCACATTTCTCTCTGCATGACAAGGGTATGAATTTATTTTATGGGTTTTACTTACCAAAATTCACTTATACCTGGGAAACAAAACAATAGCTTAAAAATAATCTCTATTTATATTTGTGTCAAATCTTCAGCACAGAGAGAGGAGTGAGGTGGTGGTAACAAAGACGGGGTGTATCTATCAGTCTGCATGTTGCCACTTGGTTCAAACTTCAGGATCACAGTTACATAGTATAAACTGCAGTAAAGATTATGTAGCAGTATCTCATAGTGGCAGCATGGATGGAACTGGAGAGCATTATGCTGAGTGAAATAAGCCAGGCGGTGAAAGACAAATACCATATGAGCTCACCTTTAAGTGGAACCTAATCAACAAAACAAGCAAGCAAGCAAAATGTAACCAGAGACATTGAAATTAACACCAAACTGACAGTAACCAGAGCGGAGGTGGGAGGGGATAATGGGGGGGAAAGGGGGGAAGGGTTTTCAGGAACAATCATAAAGGACACATGGACCAAACCAGGGTGGGTGGGATCAAGGGTGGGAGGTTGGGGTAGCTGGAGTCAGGGGAAGTAGTGGGGGGCGGGGAATGGAGACAACTGTGCTTGAACAACAATAAAAAATGGTTATGTAGCACGCAGGGGAGTGGATGGCAGTTAACTTCGTGCAGAAATGGTTTATATTGATAAGTACAGTGTTGAGGGACAGATCCAGGTGCTAATGTAGACAACGTATTTTTCATACGCAGGCATGGAGGTAGGTTCACTGCGGGAGTTTGGGACTCTGTCAGACATTATTGCCCACACTTAAAGTTTCCCAGTAGTTTCCAAATTTGGGGAGAAGAACTATGTGAGATGTGTTGTGTTAGGAAGGGCAAAGCTTTGGTGCGTTAAAGTAATCTGACGGCAGTGGGGTCAGTTACACCAAAATAACCTATTTGAAATGACAGCTCAGGAGTTTAACTAAATTGAAAACAGGAGTACTGACTTTATTGCCAAAACTATAAACTTATCCAAGCAGAGGGGGAGTGAAAAACAGTCAAATTTCTAATGAGTAAGTTTTAGTCTCATGTGTTTTCGTTAAATTTGTCTGAAATCAAGAAAGCCTTGCCTAGAAAGAAAATATGCATAATGACAGGTTAGATGCGTGAGATTATTTTTCTAATAAATATATGTAAGTGCATAGGTCTTTTTTTATTTACACACCATTTATAATGATTTGCTGTCCCAGACTTGGGATAACACTGCACTTGAAGGTGAAGGAAGCCATCCAGGTGAAAGTGATATTCAGAGTTATAATGAAAATGAGACAATAAGGACAACTGAGTGACAAATTTAGAGAAAGGGCTTTCAGGCAAAGAGGCAAGATCAACTTTGAGGGAAGAGAAAAATGTATGAAAGCTGGTTTTGATGGGAAAATGGCAGAGAGGATGTGGGGAGAGCACAGGGCATTGGGAAGAGGCACAGTGAGCCCAGGGGAATAAGAAAGGACCGGAACCGAAAAGACCCTTAGATCCTTGTACTTCACTCCGAACATCAAGGGATACTTACTCTTCTCTGCGCTTCAGAGAGGGTATTCTAACAGCAGCGTGTTGGAGGTGAGCTGTGTTAGACAAAGGGAATGACTTCAATGCCTCTTAGATCAGCATGGGCCTAAAACCAGGTACGAGATGGATGTGAAGTAGATGGCTTTGGTACTCATTAATTGTGCCAGTGGAAACGGCTAGATGTGGAAGCACTCCCAAGATGGAAGGACAGAGTGCAGGCAAAGTGGTCAATGAGCTTTGACTTTCAACATTCTGGGTTTGAGGGGCCTGCGGAACACATCAAATGGAAAATACCAGTAGGCCCACACAGCTGGTTAGAGACCAGAAAAGCAGCACATGGGTGAGGCACAGGATGATGGGTGAAGCCTTAGTTGTCATTTGAAACTAAAAAGATGCATTAAATACCTCAACAGAGTGAGAAGAGTAAAGAACAAGATCAAGGTCCTCATTTGGCCTCTAGAAAGCTAGAAATGGTCCCCCAAATACTACCTCCCTTTGCCAATGATATGCCCACTGAGTATGACACTTATCTGTTAAATTCACCTGCCTGTCACTTCTCCCTCGTTCCACCAGCAACAGGAGGCTGCTCCATCTCTCCACGGCAAAGCTACTCCATAGGATTCAGGCAAGATCAACTCCAACCAATGACACCAGCCACAGGGATTATATTTCTGAACACCTCTGCCCAGACATTTGGTTCAGAAGTGAAAAGATGGGCCAAACTACATCAAACTGAATTATATAAATATAAAATCACACCCAACTTTTTTTCCTCCTGCAAAACGTTTTTCCTTTCTATATTTACAACTGTTGCAATCTTCATCATAGGCATAGTTACATAACTTTGTAGATGTTGCTAAATATGTGTTACACTGAAAATGAAGGGGGCCAACTATGTCTCAGATAGTATTGGGATAAATTCAAGATTTTTCTATTCTTCAGCTCAAGGCTCACAGACAGAAAACAAGTGCCCCTTGCTACCATACCTCTATTATATTGTACGTAAATAAATGATATTCTCTGACTAAGTGATAGAAGTTTCAGACTGAATAAAAAACAAGACTCAACTGTATGTTATCATAAATCACAAATAAAGAGGCCAACCACTGAAATTTAGAAATAGTAGAACAAATGCTTGAATTAAGGGAAAGACAATAAATGAATGTAATTATAGGAAAACAGCAAACTTTATGTACAACATTGTTTTAAGGCATTACTTATAATTTGAAAAGATTAGAAACTAGTAAAGTAGCTCACAAGAGAAAAAGGATGAAAGAAATTACAATATTGCATATTAAATACTACATTGCATATTCATATTATATATTAATAATACAATATTACATATCTTTATGTAGCCATTGAAATCGTGTGTCCAAATAATATTACTATAAGAAGTTATGGTAATACCACAATTTTGTTAAAATAGGAAAACACTATAATTATTTAAACTGGGTATACCAAAGGGCATACATGTGGGCTTTTAATTTTCTGCCTTGTTTTTCCAATTTCCTTATTATTTCACAAAAAAATAAAAATTGTGCTCATTCTATACATATAGTAGAAAAGTTATAAATTAAATACTTATAGTATCTCTTCTTCCCAACTATGGCTACAAAAGGGGTTTCAGGGTACTATATACAAATTAATAAACTAAACAAATGTCAAAAAAAGACCTTATGATTAAATTGCGTTAATATGACTTGTATGTAGTTTGCTACAGACAGTCATTAGATTGAGGATGGATTTATTTCTGTTGGAGACAAGAAAATCATGGTTAGGTTAATGAATCTAATTAAAAATGTTTAAGGTAGTTCATTGAAAGGGACCTAAGATTTGTTGATATTATCATAACAATCTTAGAACTGAAAATGGTTTGTATGAAACAAATCTATGGTCACAAAAACTATTGTAGCTTTTTCCAAAATTGACCTCTGTTTTGATTTTTCATCTTAAGTTATGCCAACTTATACTGTTCATCACAGTATCCAAACAGAGATACACTTAATGTGAGTCAGTCACAGAAAAAGACTCAAGATTTAAATGGCATCAACTCTATCCAATTATTGTTGCCATGTTTAAATTTCTAAATGAAATGTACTTCACATTTTAAAGTATGAAATGTTAAAGTGCATTAAAGACTTCCTAATTTTTGATGTGTTAAGTTTCAAACATTCAAAACCTGAGTAAAGTCTCTTCTTTCTTTTCTTTCCTTTTTTCTTTTCTTTTTTCTTTTCTTTTCCTTTCTTTTCTTTTCTTTTCTTTTCTTTTTTCACAAGCTACAGTTTGGCCCAAGGGTCCAAGTCCCAAGGATGTTGTTTTTCTAGGCCCTTTAATGACATTAGCCTGGAAATATGCACATGCTTAAAACCACCACCCTTCTGCTATGATGTTTGTGTGGGTAATAACTGCAAGATACAATCACTTTACCTGCAGGAAACACCATTTCACTGAACCCTTGTTAAAGACTTACATTCTTGCAACTGCCACATCCGATCTCTTCAGAGTTTTGCTATATTTTATGGCTTACTCCCATACTCCAAATCTAAACCTCAAGTGCATAGTACCCTTTATCTGGCTTAATGATATAATAGAGGGTCAGGTATGTGCAGAGAAATGACCAAATTGGCTTTTTTTTCCATCAGTATATACAGTGATGTGATGTTTCTTAAAGGAGATTTTTCTTTAATGAACAGAAAAAAACTAAAAATGCAGCTCTTATTGTTGATTTACAATTTCCAAGATGTCCAGAATAAGTGATAAAGTATTTGCAGACAGATTATATATGTATGTATGTATATATGTATATCTATGTGTGTGTGTGCATGTGTGTGTAAAATATGGAGAATCAGACAGCTCAGAAATTCAACCCGTGCTTTAGGCAAATTCTAAACACCACAGGCCCAATAATGGAAGAGAACACGTAGTTTCCGGGAAGTTTTTAGGCACATGAAAGCTGAGCTACATATATCTACCTCTGTTCTGGGGTAGAACAGCCTGCAATTTGGGGCCAGGTGTTTTTCCTGGAATAAAAGTGCACACTTTGAGATTATATTTGGTTTAAATAAATAAGTATCCTCTATGCATAAGATTTATAATAGACTGTATATAATTGTATGATATCTAAAGCTATGTCTTTGAAAAATACTAAAAGAACTTGGATACGCAATGGAATACTGTGCAGCTTAAAGAAAGAAGGGGCTCCTACCCTTAGTGACAGCATGGATGGAACTGGGGAGCAGTAAGCCGGACAGTGAAAGACAAGTACCATATGATCTCACCTGTAAGTGGAACCTAATCAACGAAACAAACAAGCAAGCAAAATATACCCAGAGACATGGAAATAAAGAACAAACTCACAGTAACCAGAGAGGAGGAGGGATGGGCATGGTAACAGGCGGAAAAAAGGAGAAGGGTCATCAAAGAACATGTGTGAAGGACCCATGGACAAAGGGGTGTAGGATCGAGGGTGGGAGGTGGGGGTCAGTGGGGCAAGGGAGAGTGGTGGTGAGAACATGGAGACGGCAGTTCTTGAACAACAATAAAAAAATAGTGTTTTAGTTTTCTGAGGAAATTCCACACTGTTTTCCGTAGTGGTTCTACCAGTCTGCAATCCCACCAACAGTTCAGGAACCCAAACAATAAAACAAATAAACACGCAAAATATAACCAAAGACACTGAAATAGAGAACAGGCTGACAGTGACCAGAGGGGAGAGGGGAGGGAATTTCAGGGGAATTTCAGTGGAGAAGGGGAAGGGTTTACAGGAACAAGTATAAAGGACACATGGACAAAACCTAGGGGGGTGGAAATGGGAGGGAGGTGGGGAGGGCTGGGGCAGTGGGCTGGGATGGGAGTAAAAGACAGAAAACTGTACTTGAACAATTAAAATAAAATTTTAAAAAATAGTGTTTTAACTACCCCTCATTACAAGTGAAATCTAAGGACTTTTAAGTAGTAACATTTTACTTCATGTGCTTATTAGAAGTAAATGTTTTAATGACAAAATTACCATTGTGGTGTGGTTTAAAATTCTCAGTGTCTGCATTAAAAAAACAAAACAACAAAAAAAAAACCTTAAAATACAAGGAATCCCTTGTGTACTGAACATTCCTTATGAAGAGAAGAAAATATTTGTGAATACTACAGCCCATTTTTCTGTCCTACTATCACAAATAGCCCTAATTTATTTTTAAAAGAACTGCAGTTTTAACAGCACATTATTTTATTTCCAACAAATTCCCATTACATATTTCCCTTCTAGTTCTGCCATTTCAGTGTATCCAATTTTTTTAAAAATTTTAAACCAAACAAATACATATCAAAACTAGGTATCAGTTCAGCTCTTAGTCTTCTTAACTATGTGGTGCTCTGAAATATTAAACATAATATATGCATATATGTTTTTGCAAGTGAGGAACGTACTCTCAAAACCTTAGACCATTGAGCAGTGAGGTCAGCAACTACTTATTTCATGTGATACGAAAGTGGCTTTCACAAGGACTTAACTCCATTTTAGGCTCTTTCCTAGACCATAATCACGTTACTTAAGGTTCTGCATAGGTAAACATCTTCACATAAGCCCCAGAGTTGAGAGTTTTTGCAGAATTAAGTGCACAGGAGTACACACAAGACGAGAATCCTCATTGGAAATATAAAAGTCCAAATCTAAATTTATGCAGAAGAAATGAAGGATTAAGAGTTTCGCTGTATAATTTTAGCAAAAATAAATATTTTTACAATAGAGTTATTATCGCTAAGACCTTGCTTATGATGATAAATCATTTTTATGTTATTATTGTTATTGCTAATGAGTCCTGCAAGAAACAAAACATTAACATTTTTGTTTAACCTCATAATTACAATAGGGTGTTTTATTATTTGCTTCTATTTAGTTCCCTGGTATTTTAATCCTTTTTCACCTGTAACAGAACAGTGTATGCTGATTAGAGAACACTGTATGTTAATCACAATTTGAATTTATACTGAGATAAAGAAAAAAGTTTCTCATTATTTATAAATATATATATATAGATTATCCATTTTTAGTTTTTGGATATTTGTGAAGGCCTACATGAGAAATCTATAACTGATGTATAAAATGTTTTGGATTTCTGAATTTAGCTCTTAAATATATACATATATGTTATTCCTAATGTCTGAATTATTTATTAATTTAGCCAAAATTCAAGCTTTCTTTCACATCTATACCCTTATCCCTCTACTTTGTGACCAGGATATAGACTTCAGTGAGATCATGGCCATGTGTATCTAGACCTAGCAGAAGGTATTTTCAGGTTTGATCATTGCTGTAATAACAATCTTTTTTAGTACTTTTCAAATCACTTTTTCTGTTTATATTTGACAGCAGTAAAAAACAAAATAGATTGGACTTACTGGGTTTCTTCTGTCAGTTTTTAGCTACTCAGACCATAAAAATATAATTGTATAAAACTTTTTAATTTGATAAGTCTGTAATAGCTCTGTGCCTTGACCCTGAGAATAAAATAAGTTCACCTTTATTTATTTACCCTGAAATGGGTCATCTATATAAAATTGCTTTTTCAGCATAGACTTTGAAATAGTGTGACTAATTTACACTTTGAGCTTTTATCTCGTTTGAGGAAGTTAATGACTTAACTGAACTTAATTCACTTAACAGTGGCTCTAAAAATTCCGACCTCAAATAAGTTTCTAATAAATACATTTTAAAACCTCAAGAATGTAAGTGAAATTCAATGTATTTTAGTTATTCATTTGTAACTGTATATGAACTTAATGTCATAAAATATGAATGACAACACAAACTTGAAATGTTACCAACATGTGTTAAATGAGGCCATCGAGGCTTAAAGAGAACATTGTGGTCAGGTTTTACCTAAACAAGAGCAATGTCATTACAATGATCTATTTAAAATATATATGTAAGGTTACACTAACACTGGTAATTGGATGACCACATCAGACTCACAGAATATGCCCTGTGTTAAGCTTTACTAATAAATTCAAAGAAAGCCAAGCAGAGGAAGAGAAGTCTGGGAAATGCTATGTGCATCCATGGGTCCTTCCCTCATTAATCAGGACACATCCATTGTAGAGAATAATTGATGGATTCTCTAACTGAGGTTTTCATGTCACGTCACACAGTGGGAAGTATGTAGATTATGCACATCTTCCTGAGAGACATGCCCTACACACCTATGGAACTTGTGTTCATGAATAATAAGGAGTATTAACCCAGGAACCTCTTGCTAAGATATTTCGTAAATAAGAACTTACCTTCCAGCAAATACCATTGGTCTACTTTTCAAAAGGTCCATTTTCAATATCTCAGGGACACAATCCTCCTTCTCCTGGAGCTGGAGAGAGATGACCACAGGCCACCTCCTGAATGTGCTCCTCTATGTTCTGACCTCACTATATCCTCATCACGTATTTTTCAAGTATATTGTCATAATTTGACTTGCGATATTTTATGCATCTTACATAAAAGAATCAGAAAATATTCTGACTACTAGGCTTTGAATATCTAACAAGGAGTAGTAGTTACTCTGCAAAGACATTAATTGTGATCACACATCACTTCCAATCACTTTCAAGGTCTTCGGATATTATTTTAACCAGCTCACTTGCTCTTTTTTCTCTTCATCCTTCAAGCTATGTGACTGTGGATGAAGGCATTTAATTGAGCAGTATAACTTTTCTACAGCCAAGTTCACGTATATCTCTGGCCAGCTTCCATAAGTACTATACCGAGGGACTCCGCTTAGTGTCACAAAATATTTATCATCGGTTCATTCACTCTCTAGAGCTTACATTCAAGTAAAGAAAATCAGAAAGTATAATAATTTATTTTTATATCACAGTAAGTACGGTCAAGAAAATAAGCCATGATATGACACATTAGTAACTGGGTGGCAGGAATGTCCTTCTGAGTTTATGTTCTAGAACCCATTGGTTAGGAAACAAAGATGCTAAGACAGGAGAAAGAAATCTCCAACAGAGAAAAATCAAGCAGAAGAACATAGTTCTGCAGGATGCAAGTATGAATAGCAACAGGAATGGCAATGAAGTGAACCAAGTGAAAAATCATTACACTAGAGATGAAGGAGGTGAGCAAGGTTCACATCTGGGATCCTGGCTTGGGGTTAGGTTGAGGCCAAGTCTGGACTTTTTTCTGCAGGTGAAGGAAGGCATTTCAGTTCTCTGTAAGCTGAGGAGTCATATGATCTGATTTGGTTTTGCAAAGTCACTCTGGGAGCTCTTGAAAACAGACAAGACTAGGTCAAGATTAGAAGCAGGGAGATTAGGAAATAAAAACATTTGAAAAAAATGTAATTAAATGGTTTGAGTTCCAAAATCAAAATTATGATTTGCTTGTATTTTTGCCAAATTCTTTGACTTGAATATGACAGGAAAGGAAATAACTGTACAGATACCAAAAGCACAATATCAACACTGAAATGTCAGATATACATATTAGTTACACTAAAAAACTTATGTTTCTCTTAGACATTCTGGGGATTTATGGCTACACATTGAGCCACTTACTATGATTTAAATTATTAGTTCAACAACACATATTGCCTTAGATATTTTCCTTTTCTCATAGCATGCCTTTCAAGTTTATTTTAAAGACCAGTAGTCTCACTAAATACATTATTGGTTTTCTTCAGAGTGAACTGCAATGAACACTTGCCCCACAAAATTCAGTGACAAAAAGCTTCTTATTAATTTTTTCTTTATTCCTTGTTGCTAGGATCCATAGCCACGCTCTACATTTAATTTAATAAACACAAATTGCCATATTATGTTCCATTCACACAATAACACAATCGAAATATTTTTGATTCAAGAGACATAAATAAGAAAATCGAAGAAGCACAGGAATATGATGTCACTTTGGGAAGGAATAAAGGCATAGTTACTGTGTTTCCACACTGCAAGTAATGTGACAATCACTTGGAAATTGCCTCTTTTAGCATAACCACCTTCCTACTTTTCCTGAAAATTCAATAATCTCTTTCCACACCTGTGGTTCATTGGCAAAACAAACTCTGATAAGGCCCAAGATGACACAGGCTGGCATATTTGTAATTATTTGTCTTTTTTTAAATATCTAAATTAGTGGTTTAATTGCTTTTTATGGCTGACAGTGTTACACATGTCCCCAGTCCCCCCGTTCGCTTCTCCGCCCCCCCCCGGCTCCTGAGCTCCTTCCTCAGCCTTCGCCCCATTGTTGTCTGTGTCCGTGGGCTTTGCAAATATGTGCGTATGTTCTTCGGCTACTTTCTTCCATTCCCCTCTGAGGTCTGTCGGTCTGCTCCATGTGCCCATGTCTCCGGTTTTACTTTGTATGTCAATTTATTTCGTTCATTAGATTCCACATGTGAGTGTAATGGTGTTGCAGCTGAAAAAAATTAAACCCAAAAGTAAAGATAAAATGATGGGTGATAGCTCAACTGATGAAGTGTTATGTGGAAAAGGACAAGTATGTGGTGGGAATAATATCAACTTGTCATTAATACATATTTCAAATTGAGCATGAGGGGCATTCTTTAACTTTCTTGCTAATTTTTCTAATTCACAGATAGGCAATTCGAATGAATGCAAACAACATGGATAAACATGTTTTGGACATACATATGTGTTAGACACTATGGCAAGGAGACAACTGGTTAAATTTAAAAAATGCGATGTATTAAACTTATTGAAAAAAACTAAAAATAACTTATTTAACTGAACTCCCAGGAGTAAAAAAAAAATCCCCAATCGTTATAAGAGCTGCTTTAAAGACAAGCAGGAGAGAAAATTCTGCAACTGAAGAGGGATCCCTATGTATTTAACCTGAATAAGCAATGAGGGTGACTCTCTCTGAGGCCTCTCCCTCCGTGTGACCTCTAAACTCAAATTCTAAAAGTATGGTATAAAATTGTCAATGATAAACCAACATATTGAAATGATATTAAAGCTATACAGTCATTATATCTTCTTCCCATAAACTTTGTGTGGATATTAATAGCTTTCAACAGTAAAAAGGTAGATGTTTAATGTTAGGAACGAGAATGATTATACGTGTGGAGTTAAGTACTGCTTAATGGATTAGGTGTTAGAGACAATGTACCATTCGTAAAGAATCTCAAAAGAAAGCGATGAAGAAGATAATTGTAGGTGAGAAGAGAAAGAGAAACAGCAAAGTGTTTGAAGATGAACATGGTGCTTTGAAGTAGCTTGATCTGCAAAAAATACCTGAAGACAGATAGTCAGAAAAATTTTCAGCAAGACAAATATTTAATGAGCAACTAACCCTCCCCCCATGCAGCACAGACATGTGACTTCTACTGCACACAGACATGTATTAAATATCTAACTATTAGACGTGTAAGCCATGTCTGTTTGAGTGTCCTATGAGGTTTGGCTAGGGCATAGGGACTGGTCACTTAAGCACTAATTAAGAGAGATTGAGTCTGAGGTATGGATTCATAGTAGATACAAATAAAGGACCCAGCTGGTGCGGCTCAGCGGATTGAGTGCCAGGGTTGCTGGCTGGTGTGGTTGAGAGCCAAAGGGTCGCCAGTTTGATTCCCTGTCAGGGCACTCGCCTGGGTTGCAGGCCACATCCCAATTGGGGAATACACAAGAAGCAATCACACACTGATGTTTCTCTCCCTCTCTTTCTCCCTTCCTTCCCCTCTCTAAAAATAAAATAAAGTAAAAATAAATAAAGGGCAGACTAAAGAAAAATGAGGTACGGCTGAATACCTATTAATAGTCATTGCCTTCTGCTTCAAACTGCACAAAGGGACCTGACGATCCCAAGTGCTGGAGAGGAATAGTCAGACACGGCTCTCAGGAATGCCAGCCAGTGGAGATACTGTGAAGAATAGCTTAGTACTTCTTATAAGCTAAGCATGTACGTGATAAAATTTCACACTTCTAGTTATTTACCCAAAATAAATAAAATTTAGTTTTCCATGAAACCTGTATGCTGTTTGCTGCATTTCTGTTTATAATTGTCCCAAACCGAAAACAACCCGATATCCTTGAACTGGTGAATGGATAAACACACTCTGGTACATATACACATGCTATGGAAGGTGTGGAATACCACTCAACATTTAAACAAAAGGAAACAAAGCAAGCTACTGCTTTATGAAAAAGTGTGCTGGATCTTGAATGTCTTTTGTGAAGTGGAAGAAGCCACAATCAAAATGCCACACGGTGTTGGATTCTGTCTTTGCGACGCCTAAAAACAGCACACAATTAAATGAAAATAGTGGATAGCAAGGGCTGCAAGAATGGCTAGGGGTTGATTACAAAAGAATAAAACAAGGGAATATTTGAGTTGAAGAAATCTGCGTCAAGACTGGGGTGGTGTATACTTGGCTCTACGCATCTGCCGCAGCAAGAAAACTGGAAACACCAAATTATACTAAACATCACAGTATACTAAATTATACTTCATATAAATGAAAGTTCACAGAGAATAATAATGATAATAATATTAGTAAAGTCCTGTGTAGTGAATTTGTATTCACAAATACAATTTAATTGTGCCCTAGAAGAGAACATAGATATTAAAACAATAAATTGATATTCTTTACATCTTTGCTGGAAATTATTGAACTTGGCATTCAAACCCAGATCTTTCAATTCCAAACCCAGTGTTCTTTTAATTGTACCAAGTAAAAATAAAGATATACATATCATTAAATAAATGGTGTTGCATGGTATAATTCTTATTTTTCAATTCTCCTTTTTTTTTTCGTTGACTTATATTTGTCGTCTTGACAGATGTTTGCTTTCCAAAGTTTTATTTAGAGTAGATGAAGCAGTTTTTGCACTGACTTCAGAAATGTCTTGAAATATTAACAACCAGTTTAGTATGCGCAGCACATATTTGTAGGTGCCAATAAATCATTTATCAGGGTGTAGTGGTAAAAATGCCTTTTACCATATTACTAAGAGCAGGCTTGTGATATGACAATGATGTTACATTTAATCATTTAGAAGGGTAAGCAGAACGGAGCATTTTTCTTTCATAAAATCAATTATTCAATGCAATATTGCTTTAAAAATAAATTATGACCTCTCCTATTTTTACTTTGCAATTACATCCATACATCCACATTACTTTGCTCTATAATTAATTTTAAGTCATTGCCTATTTTGTTACTTTATCCATTCTTTTAACATAGGTTTTAAAAGGGTGCTACCCAAACACATTTGTATGGTATCAGTAAGTTATAGTTATATTTGGATAAGTAAAGCTAAAGAGGACATCAGAGAGGGAAAAGGTGTTTCTTTTAAATAAAGTCAGCCACGATCCAAGTACTCCACAGTGCCTCAGTCTTGGCACAACTCTGACAACCCATCTCTGCGTTTTTGAAAATACCAGTCCTATTATCCATGACCACTCACCATAATAACTGTGTGTGTGTGTAAAATATTTAGAGTTCAAAACAATGAAATGCACTGCTTTTTCAGTGCCAAACTCGCATCCTGTTAAACCTTTCTTGTTATCGCTAAGAAAAAGTAAACAAAGATTACAAGAGATGAAATGGAAATTTGAAATAGTGTTAATGTACCCAGGAGAACACCTATTTTTTGTTGTGTAAATGAAAAGAAGATTGAGGTTTATTTTCTAGGTCTGTTAAAGGAAAGCATACACAAATAATTGAGACAAATGTTGATATTTGTTCTTTTTTAAGTATATTTTATTAATTATACTATTATAGTTATCCCAATGTTTTCACCTTTATCCCTCCCTTCCCTGCACTGCCCCCCTCCATCCCCCACCTTAGTTCATGTCCATGGGTCATACATATAAGTTCTTTGGCTTCTCCATTTCCTGTACTATCCTTAACCTCCCCCTGCCTATTTTCTACCTACCTATTATGCTTCTGATTCCCTGTACCTTTCCCCTCAATTCTCCTCCTCCCCCTCTCCACTGTTAACCCTCCATGTGATCTCCATTTCTGTGATCCTGTTCCTGTTCTAGTCATTTGCTTAGTTTTTATTTTTGAGGTTCAGTTGTTGATAGTTGTAAGTTTGTTGTCATTTTATTGTTCATTATTTTTTTATCTTCTTCTCTTTCTTAGATAAGTCCCTTTAACATTTCACATGATAAGGGCTTGGTGATAATGAACTCTTTTAACTTGACCTTGTCTGGGAAGCACTTTAATGAAATGATAGCTTTGCTGGATAGAGTAATCTCAGTTGCAGGTCTGTGGCTTTCATGACTCAAATACTTCTTTCCAGTCTCTTATTGCCTGCAAGGTTTCTTCTGAGAAATCAGTTAATAGTGTTATGTGAACTGCTTTGTAGGTAACTGTCTCTTTTTCTCTTGCTGCTTTTAAGATTCCCTCCTTATCTTTCATCTTGTGTAACTTAATTATGTTGTGCCTTGGTGTGTTCCTCCTTGGGTCTACTTTCTTTGGGACTCTCTGGGCTTCCTGGACTTGTTTATATATTTTCTTTGTCAGATTGGGGAAGTTTTCCTTCATTATTTGTTCAAATAAGTTTTCAATATCTTGCTCTTCCTCTTCTCCTTCTAGTACCCCCATGATTCAGATGTTGGAGCACTTAAAGTCATCCCAGATGTTCCTAAGCCTCTCCTCATTTTTTATTTCATTTGTTTCTTTGTTCTGTTCCAGTTGGATGCTTATTTCTTCCTTTTGTTCCAAATCATTGATTTGAGTGCCCATTTCCTTCCCTTTACTCTTTGTTCCCTATATATTTTGCTGTATTTCACTTTGTGTAGCCTTCATTTCTTCTTTCATTTTACGACTGAGCTCAATCAATTCTGTGAGCACCTTGAATACCAGTATTTTGAACTCTGCATCAGTTTGTCTGTCTCCTCATCTCTCAGCTCTTTTTCTGGAGTTTTGATCCGTTCTTTCATTTGGGACATACTTCTTTGTCTCAGTGCCCCTGTT